>CM029558.1:14722504-14940004 GCA_017141385.1 Sogatella furcifera | reverse complement strand
CTTGAGTTTCAATGCTCAGGGCATCATCATCAGTAGTTCTGACAACCTTTGTTTTCACTTACCTAAATTATATAAATTTACTTTTTATAATAATTTTTTCTTGAAATACTCCACTCACCCCTCTCCATAGGCGGAGTATTGAGCCACTGGCAGTTGGTATCCCCCAGATTCTGCTGTTGCTGTGCTAAAAGTCGGACGGTGAGTGCAAAAGTGATCAGCATCACTCCCAAAGGAATGTAGAAGCTCACTATGCTCCCAATCAGCTTGTAGACGGGATCCGGTATCTGACAGATGCCCTTGTCTAGTACTTGGTTGTAGTCCTGTTTTGGAAAAAGACAAAAAAATTGAAATATTTATTCATTCATCAAACAGAAACTAATAAACTTATAGGTTAACTAGCCGGCAGGCTCGCTTCGCTCGCCTTCTCCGCCTAGCCAGGGACCCCCGCCAGTATCGGCAGTGTAAGTGAGTCAAACAGGCTCGCTTCGCTCGCCTGCAAAAACTCTGCCAGTGAAAACTGAGTCAACTTCAAATTCCGAGAAAACGGCAAATTCCGTTCAGAAGGGGTTCGAAATTTATTGAACACAGTATTTATTGACCTAATCTAGACCTGTTTACCAAATTTGAACATTTTCTGCCAATTTGTTCTCGGAAAATCTAAGAAGAATTCAAAAAAATAGTAAAACGCTTATATTGAGCGTAACCTTGGGAAGTATATCAGACATTGCTTGAAACTTGATTCAATGTTTTCTTAATTACTCCATCTATAATCTCGCTGAACCATTGAATTTACACTAAGGATTGGTCGTATCAAGGCGGAAGATATGCAACCCGCAATACATGTACAATTTTGAAAACCTGATTACTGGCGTAGTCTTGAACGGATTTCAAAAATATTCTAACACAAAATTTCTAGACCTTATCTGAACCTGCCCACCAAATATCAACATTTTCTACCGATTGGTTCTCGAAAAAATTGAGAAAACGACGAAAAACTATAGAAAAACTCAAATATTTAGCGTATCCCTGAAAAGTTTTTAAAATCCGTTCTTAGCGCGCGTCTAAACGTCCAACTGAACATGCCTGCCAAATTTGAACGCATTCGGTTCAGTGGATTTTTAGTTCTGGTGATGAATGAATGAATGAATGAATGAATGAGTCAGTGCCATTTCGCTTATATAGATATAGATACACAGACTAAAAGTCAAAACGTCTTTTACTAAATTTTAATGCAAAATCGTACTGGCGGTTCATGCCCAGGAACCAGGTGAAGTGCTCGTATCTTTCACTGTACAGCACTTCATCTGTTTCGTGGGCACAAGCCGCCTGTGGCAAAATGATTTTGGGAAGAGGTTTGATCTTATTTAGTAAAGTATGTCTAAGCAAAGAAGACCCTCAGGCAAGATGGGAAAATGACTCCAGCTTGGCCAATATTTGTTCAAGAATTATTAATGTGTTCTTAGTAGTAGATTAAATTGTTTCCTACAATTTGAGATCAAATTGATAATATTTGAACCAATATTGATCGAGCTCGGATAATTTTCCCATCTTGCCAGAGGATATATAGCTGACGCCAAAACATTAGGGGTTGGTTTTTCTCTTTTAAGTGAAGTAAACTACTAACAGCTGATGTAGAACATCTATAAACTTATTATCTCTTATACACAATATTATTCTGATCTCAAACAATATTATTCCAGAAGCATCATCTGGGCGTAGCAAATGGTCAAATGTCATCGAAAAGATCAACTATTAAAGCGCACAGGGGGATGCCAAGACCACCTAACTTTTCAAGAAGTAAGTTTGTCTCTTATCTATATCTATAAAAGCGAAATGGCACTGACTGACTGACTGATTCATTCATTCATCACCAGAACTAAAAATCCACTCAACCGAATGCGTTCAAATTTGGCAGGCATGTTCAGTTGGACGTTTAGACGCGCACTAAGAACGGATTTTAGGAACTTTTCAAGGATACGCCAAATATTTAAGTTTTTCTATAGTTTTTCGGCGTTTTCTCAATTTTTTCGAGAACCAATCGGTAGAAAATGTTGATATTTGGTAGGTAGGTTCAGATAAGGTCTAGAAATTTATTTTATTTAGCGTATGGCTTTTAATAGTGGGGAGATCCAAGGGTTGTTCCACTTCGCCAGATAACCTCATTTTCCACAAACGGAGATATGAGTTATAGTTATTTTAAAAAGTTTATTTGAAAACATAATTTGTTGGGGTCTAAAGGTCTAGAAATCTTGTGTTAATATTTTTTTGAATTCCGTTCAAGATTTCGCTAGTAATCAGGTTTTTCAAAATTGTAGATGTATTGCGGGTTGCATATCTTCCGCCTTGATACGACCAATCCTTACTGTAAGTTCAGCGAGATTATAGATAAACTGATCTGGAAGATATTGAATCAAGTTTCAAACTATGTCCGATATAGTTCCTAAGGTTACACTCAATATTAGCGTTTTACTATTTTTCTGATTTTCCAGAGTTTTTCTTGGATTTTTCGAGAATAAATTGGTAGAAAATATCGAAATTTGGTGAACAGGTCCAGATTAGGTCTAGAAATGCTGTGTTCAATAAGTTTTGAATCCCTTCTGAACGGAATTTGCAGGCGAGCGAAGCGAGCCTGTTTGTCTCAGCTTACACTGACAGAGGTTATGCAGGCGAGCGAAGCGAGCCTGTTTGACTCACTGACACTGCTTATAATGTCGGGGGTCCAGGGGCGGAGCCACCTGGCTAGGCGGAGAAGGCGAGCCGACCGGCTAGTATACGTGAAATTACCCACTCACTAAGGCTGAGGCCGCACTAACAGCTGATGTAAAGCATCTTTTGTCTTATTATTTGATTTCAAAATCATTATCTAGGCATAGCTAGATTACATCTCCAATTACATTTCCTTCTTTTAATCTGTCTTTTTTGCACATTCTCATTTCCAATATTATTTTACACGTCTTCTCCTCCTCCTCCTCCTCCTCCTCCTCCCCCTCCTCCTCCTTGTCCTCCTGTCCTCCTTTTCCCTCATCTCCTCCTTTTCTCTCCTCTTTTCATCTTGTCTTTTCAACAAGTAATGACAATTTCCATTCACGTACCTTTTCCCAAACTTACTTAGTATTATAAGCGCGCAGTTTCAATTCAATAGAATCACAGTCCCGAAACTTATCTGATATAGTCTGTCCAAGCCAAGAAGACCCTCTGGCAAGATGGGAAAATGACTCCAGCTCGGTAAATTTTGGTTCAAAAATTATAAATATGATCTCAAATTGTAGGAAACAATTCGATCTACTACCAAGACCACATTTTTATGATTATTGAACACAAATTGAACAAGCTGGAGTGATTTTTCCATCTTGCTAGAGGGTCTTCTTTGCTTGGACAGATTGTACCTTCTCTCTTCTGTTTCAAATACTTGAGCTACGTGAAACGAATGGAAACAAAGAAAAAGACAAAGTGGAGAGTGAAAAAAGAGGGAGAAGAAGACGAAAGATGGGAAAAGATGAATGACCAGAAATACAAGCTTGAGAAGAGGCAGTGAAAAGAAAAGAGGAAACCGCCGAAAGAGAACGGAAAAAGGGGGAGTAAATGATATATCTTGTACAAAAGTTTTCCGATAGATATGATATCAAACTTCTCAATCATGGGATATTTTCTTGGGATATCTTTTAACCCTATTCCTCTATTACAAACTAGTTTTAAAACTTTCTTAATACTAACTCCCTGTTTCCCTCATCTTTAAACTAAAGCTCATGCTAGGATATTAGGCGGTTTCGTCTGCTCCTTGTGCGCCACAACAGCTGATGTAATTGTCAATTGAAGTGTTCACTGAGCTATGCCTAAATGATGTTTTTGAAGTCAGAAGGTTCAACAGTTGCTCTACAATAGCTGTTAGTGGGAAGTCTGTCCAAGCAAAGAAGAGCCTCTGACAAGATGAGAAAATGACTCCAGCTCGGTCAATATTGGTTCGAAAATTATTGATTTGGTCTCAAATTATAGATCAGAATGTTTCCCACAATTTGAGACCGAACCAATCATTTTTGAATCAATATTGACTGAGCTGAAGTCATTTTCTCATCTTGCCAGAGGGTATTCTTTGTTTGGACAGAAAAAAACATAAAGACAGACGAAACCGCTTAAATTTTTGCTGTTAGCTTTTAGAGCCGCCATCTTTGAAGGAAGCATTTCTAGTTAAATGGGTGCTAACCTTCAATCAACTTATCAATTAAGTAACTTGAATTCCTCTTTTAAAGAATCCCACTCCAATCTTAAGTTCTAACTCGATAGCAATTCATAATAATTTCATGCGTACAGGGTTTTTTCACTTGCATGAGAGCATTTATTGTCAATTGCAAAACAAGTTATAAGTGTATATTTATAATTATTGTTATAATTATTACATTAGCATTCTAAATACGTCTTATTGATTTGTATGAAAAGTTGCATTGTTTATAGCTTATATATATTTTTTTTTTGTAACATTGTTTTTGGCAATAAAATAATTTATTATTATTATTATTATTATTATTATTATTATTATTATTATTATTATCAATGATGTAAATAAATTGAAAATGAAATTGGTATCAAATGAACGGATAAGATATTTCCAAACCACAGCTATACCTAATTTCTCTATGACGCATTCAAAAATGTCAATTTCGATAAATCGATCATGCCTTTACCTTCCATAGTTTGTCCAAGCTAAGAAGACACTTAACTCTGGTAAGATGGGAAGATGACTCCAGCTCGGTTGATATTAGTTCAAAAAATATAATTTTTTCTTATAAATTAAGTAGTAATCGTTGTGATCTATAACTTGAGACCAGATTTCCAATTCACGAATCAATATTGACCGATCTGTAGCCATTTTCCTAACTTGCCAGAATGTCTTCTTTGCCTAAACAGACTATAGCTATTGAGACTGTATATCTACAGCATCTGTAGTCATGTTCAATGGTTGTTGAAAAGATTATATTTTTCTATAGGAACCAGAGTAAAGGAGAAATCACTTTCCACGCTAGATTTATTTCAACTTTCATATTTTTATTCACCAGAACAACTCTGTTCTTGATAATATAGTCTGTCCAAGCAAAGAAGACATTCTGGCAAGATGGGAAAATTACTCCATTTCGGTAAATATTTGTTCAAAAATTATCAATTTCTTCTCAAATTGTAGAAAACATTTTGATATACAAAATTTATAATTCCTCGACCAATAATGACCAAGCTGGAGTCTTTTTACCATCTTTTCAGAATGTCTTCTTTGCTTGGACAGACTATAGAAACGTTTTATCGACATGAAACGTTTGCAAATGTATTTGAAAGAGTTTCGCTTTGGTTTATTGGGAGAACTCTTATGTTAAGTATCGTTTCGGTACAGTGGAGGAGAGAAAAGAGAAATGTATGGAAAAGAGAGGAAGAAGAAGTGGGAAGAGAAGAGAAAGGGAAAGAGAGAATAAGGAGAGAAAAGAGAAAAATATGGCAAAGAGAGGAAGAAGAAGTGGGAAGAGAAAAGACAGGGAGAGAGAATAGGGAGAGAAAGAAAAATATGGAAAAAGGAAGAAGTGGGAAGAGAAGAGAAAGGGAAGGGGAAGGAAAGGACATAGGAAGGGGAGCTAAGAGGATGAAACAGGTTGATGAAAAGAGAGAGAGAGTAAGTGAGAGAGCGAGAGAAAGAGAGAGTGATAAAGATTGTGAGAGAGAATAATTGAAATATCAAGAGGGACTATCAACAATTGTTGAAGAGGGAAAGATAAAATGAAGAAGAGGAATGCTATTTTTGAAAAGCTTGTGTTTACTAGGATATTGCTGTCTAGGATTTTCATGAAACTTTGTTGAATATTTTCTGATGTGAGTTGTGAGTCTGCTTGATAGGAGTGTATGTATTGCAACTCACAGAATTAGAATGTTTTTCAATTTTAAGACTTTATTCAAAGGCAGATATTTTTAGACAGATTATTATATGAAATGAAGATGATTTCTACTTGCCGACCGTCGTATGAAGTAATACCTCCTTTACGCGCAAACAATTTGTTATTTTCGTCTCAAGTGATCGTGAATAGGGTATAGATAAGTAAGACAGAAATGTAGGACATATAATTGGATAGAGAGTCTTTAAATTGCCAGGACAGAATTTTGCTTTGCTGGAATGTGATAATCTTGAATCTTCAATAAATTCTCAATAATACATTATTAATTCCCTATTCAATATGAAAAACTATATACCTTCTCAAAACTAGTTGACGCCAAGGAGTGCAGGTTCGTCTGCTCCTTGTTCGCTCCAATAGCTGATGTTGTCATTCAGATGATGATGTCAGATAGCTGATGTTGTCAGCTAGCTATCTATGCCTTGATGATGTTTTTTAAATCAAAAGCTACAATAGATGCTTTACATCAGCCGTTAGTAGGTTACAAAAGCAAGAAAATCACATAACTCTCTGGCGACAGCTGTACACGAAATTTAATTCATGAAGGGTGGGATTTCAAAAATATATAATCGGATATTCTCGTTGAATATAATTTATATGTGAATAATCGTTTTGAGAACAATACAATATTATTTATAAATATTTGGAGTTGAATAACGGTGAGTTAGATAGAGTTGTTCAGTAGAATCACTAATAGAGTGTAAAACCATTAGGGTCCACATTGACTGAAGTATTTTACTGACAGTTCGGACTGTGATTGTCAAAAACAGTAACTGTGAGTGGATTGGACTGTGACTTTCACAGTGATTGGAGTTCGACAGTGACTGTCAAAAACAGTGAAATGTAAATGGATTGGAGAACCAGCCGTTCAAAATATCTGTAAACACTTTGAGTAGTTATGAAGGTGATATTAGTTATCCATAATAAATGAAAAGACAAGATGTTGTCAAACCACTGTTTTGACAATGATGTTTTCTAATAAATCAGTGGTTTGACAACATCTTGTCTTTTCATTTATTATGGATAACTAATATCTAATATGTTTTGACAATAATATTTTCTAATAAATCAGTGGTTTGACAACATCTTTATGTATTTTCATTAGTCATAATACATCTTACATAATACATAATACATAATACTTACATAATACATAATACATCTTATGTATTTTCATTAACATCTGTGAACCTGCATTCCAATCAATGATATTTACCAGCTGATATTTGCCAATTAATTTACCAGCTGATTGTCAGTGGACTATGAAAGACCGAACTGTCCGTGGATGTAGACCCTTAATGAAAAGTAAAATCATCAAAAAACTAATTTTAAAGTTTTATAAATCATATATTTACTCCAAAACCCACCTTAGAATATCTCAAACTCAGCGGAAGACACATGGCAATCGACAGCAACCAAACGAACGCTATCTTCAACACAACTCTGCGACGTGTCTTATTACGGCCGAACTTCATGGGATAACGCAGACTGAGGTAGCGGTCCACACTGATAGTGCAGAGATGCATTATGGAGGCCGTGCAGAAGAGAACGTCCAGGGAGATCCAGGTCAGACAGTAGACGGGCTCCAGGGGGAAGCTACCTGTAAGAGGGGGAAAAATACTGGATTTAGTGGGGAGAATTGACTTGAGATTGATAGGCAATAGACAGGTTGAAAAACAAATTGAGCCTCGAAATACAACAAATATTACATCCCATATTAAACTAAATTATAGTGAAATTCACGAAATCGGTCATAATATAACCAAGGAGCTATGAAACGTATGTCAATGGAAAGAACTCACTTTCAAACATCTTACTTTCCGGTGAGATAAGAGAATTACTCAAGCTCGATCAAGAGTAGAATAAAATAGACGGTTCTGGAGCAGTGGGATTGATTCGATAATCATAGGTTTGGTTTTTGTTCAAGTTTTTTTTCGACAATTTGAGACTAGACTGATAATTTTTGTACAAATATTGACCAAGCTGGAGTAATTCTCCTATCTTGTTAGAACGTCTCCTTTGCGTAGATAGATTATATCTAGGTTATTACAAAACTCTAATAACCTTGAGATTATATATCTGTTAGTTATCCAACTCAAGGTAGTTTTCCATTACTACAAGTCGCGGACACATGTTGGGCATAAAATGCAGTAGCAGTGTTGTATCAAAAATAGCAACGTCAAAAAATCAGATGACCAGTTTGCGTTGCTCCACACACACCATTTTGCTCCAAACAACTCCATTTTTAGATATTGCATCCTTACGTATAGTCCATTCACGATGGCTTGAGACGAGATAAACAAAAGCTCTGCATGCGTGTGTGTTTGACTGGAGTGGCTTTGTTTTAGCCACGACATAAACAATGTCACAGCAATGCCAAGATCCCGAATTTTGTTGTCAGGACCGTGACCAAAGCATTGACACAAAAACTTTTACTATAATTGTTTGTTCATTTTAGGTTCATGCAGTCGAGAGACAACCAAAAAAATCAATTTCTCAATGTGTATTATTAAAAAAGCTTACTTGAAGATACTTATTCTGAATGGCCTACAACAAAATTCGTGATTTCGGCATTGCTGTGACTTGTTTATGTCGTTGCTAAAACAAAGCCACTCCAGTCGCACACACACACACATTCAGAGATTTTGTTTATGTCATCTCAAGCCATCGTGAATGGACTATAGGAACATATGCACTCACAACGTTTTGATGATAGAAAGGAGGATTCATGAGATCATTTCTCAAATTATATCTATTACTTTTGACTGTTTTCAATTTCCAATAATTTCTGATTTGCTTAATATAAAAAATGTAAATGTTGGATACATGTATGTCGAGCACTTCCTAATTCTGGATTGATTTCATTTCACCCAATTTCACTCCCTCGTGTACTTCTTGAATTACTTGGGAATCAAGAAGAAAAACAAACAATTCCTGGCCCAAAATTTCACAAATACTGTCATCTGAAACTTAGTAATCATTCGTAGAGCAGAATCTCAACTTTTCTCATTCACAGACACTGCACAAAACTTGAATTTCATAAACTTCTTGGGATAAAGTGCTGAGAATAACAGTTCTAAGTAATCATTGATAGAGGAAAACATCAACTTGTCTCATTCCTTGACACTTCACAGAACTTGAATTTCATAAAGTTTCCAAAATAAAGAGCTGAGAATCACAAAATGCTAACCTCAAATCGTCAAACTATTTCTGTCCAAGCAAAGAAGACGTTCTGGCAAGATGGGAAAATTACTCCAGCTTGGTCAACACTTGTTCAAAAATTATGAATTCTCTTAAACTGTAGCGACAATTTGAGACCAATTTTATAATTTTTGAATCAATATTGACCGAGCTAGAGTCATCTTCCCATCTTGCCAGAATGTCTCCTTTGCTTGGACAGACTATGAAAGCTGTCATCATCATTAAGATCTTGCGCAAGTTTTACATTAGATTTGCAGCGAGATTTCGGTGACTAGTGTAAAAGTAAAAGTTCTGATAACTTGTAATACAAGTTACGAGTTATATTTTATGGTTAATTGCTCAAAACTGTCGGGGGAAAAGTGGGAATCGGAAAGTTGCAACGAGAAGAAATTATTGGAGCATGGCTGAGACAGTCAAAGGACCAACGAAAAGGGAATTTCTTTGATGGAAAAGTTGTGTAGGGATGCGTAGGAGGAGAGAGAGAGAGAGAGTGAGTGAGAGAATGATAGAGAGAAAGCGTGAGGAGAGGAAGAAGGTGGGAGAAAGAGAAAGGGATAGTGAGAGAGAGCGAAAAGTGAGGAAATTCTAGAAGAATGAAACAGAATTGACACTATTGAAAAGATTTTCAAAAATTATAGGATGACCAGAAATAAGTATGGACATTATCATTATGAAGGAGAGAATCAAATCTCAAGTAAAATATATTTCTCCTTTTAGAGATTGGCTTGTTATTGTAGTTTCCCGTTTTTGGAGGAGTAGTAATTATTGCATTCTAACTGATCAATTGGATGTATTTCAGAGGTGCTCCGCATTTTCCGCTGTATACAGAGTGTTTCAGGAGGAATGTGCAATACTTCTCAGGCTGATTCCTTACACCAAGTAGACAAAAAGTTCCAGCCCCCAAAAACGCTTTGTTACCGAGATAACAATGGCAGAAAATTGAGATTTTTTAAAAGATTAATTTTTCTTATTTTTTAGAGGCTTTAGTGATGTTCAAACCCTAAATGATCAAACCCTATGTAAAATTAGCTGAGAAATTCAATGAAACCAGTTCCAAGTTTGTAACTTCAACGGTTATTGAGATAATTAAATTATGCTAAAAACGCCATTTTCCAACAATAAGGGTTATAACTGGATAAGGAATCATAAAATTGTATTTAATAATGAGAGTTGAAGAGAGCTGGATTCTAAAGAAAAGTTAAATGGCGGGATTGTGTAAATCTTACCCAAATCTCAGAAATGGCGATCAAAAATCGCGAAATTGTCAAAAGTGATGAATTTGTGTTTAGTAGCGATTTTGCGATTTTTGATCGCTATTTCTGTGATTTGGGTAAGATTTACACAATCGCTGCCATTTAATTTTTCTTAAGAATCCGGCTCTTTTCAACTTCCATTAATAAAAAATACAATTTTATGATTCCTTATCCAGTTATAACCCTTATTGTTGAAAAATGGTTTGGTAAAGCCTCTAAAGAATTAGAAAAATTTATATATTTTGAAAAATCGTAATTTTCCGCCATTGTTATCTCAGTAACAAAGCGTTTTTGGGTTGGTCCCATGGAACTTTTTGTCTACTTGGTGTAAGGAATCAGCCTGAGAAGTATTGCTCATTCCTCCTGAAACACTCTGTATAGTGGAGTGAATATAAATAATGATATGATATGATGATGATAATATGAAACTGGCAACCAGCTGGTAGGCCTGAGCACTTTGTGGGCTGTTGAGCCATTGACGTAGGCTACAATAAAATCTGTAATAGATGGAGGATAATCGGAGAAGCAAAGAGAAATTGAGAGAGAGATAAAAAAAATAATTTAATATCTTCCAGGACAGGCTGTGGAAACTCCTCATTTGATACTACAAAGAATCAAGAATGAGACTTTAAAAGAGGACAGAACAACCAATTAGGGGAGGTAAGAGAAAGAGAAGAGAGAAGAGATTTGGTGGAAGGGGTAAAAGAGATTTGCAGTTTTGGCAAAGGTTGATAAAAGTGTTTAGTCAGTTGCTGACGATGACAGGCGATGCAGTGCAGTTAATCCAGAATAATTATGAATAGAACAATGAAACTAACTTCCTACAAAAAGTTCGTAGCTTTCTACCTTCTCTACAACTCTAGTTTCTCTTTCTCTCTATCTACTTATTATTATTTTCTCTTCTTCTGCTTCCTTCTCTAATCTCCCTCTCCACGTAACTCTTATTTCAATTCCCACTAGTCCCACTATCCCAAACCCGCCCCTCTAAACTTCAAAGATAAGAATTTTCTTAATGAATTCATCCATGGGCGTATTGAAAAATTCCCATTTCAGATTTACAATTGAAATCGAAATGACTACCATTTCGAAACGGAATCTCAGGATCTACGGGCATATTGCAAAATTCTTATTCCAGATTTACAATTGAAATCAAAATGACTACCATTTCAAAACGGAATCTCAGGACCGTGTTGTAATAAACGTTTTTTGATACAGAAGGAACTTTTTGATACAGTCCAAATTCCGTTTTTTCTATAGATTCCTCCTTTTGAAACCAGCTGATGAAAAGTAAACAGTGTTCAAATTTTTTAACCTAAAACTGCAACTGGAATCAAGTACCAGTATTCGTTAGTCAATATTTCAATCTACGTCTTTGAATAATCAATTGATTTGAATAGTCTAAAGTTTAAATAGTTTAATATACTTGGTAAATATTTTAATAACTTTTAATTTTATAACAGTACTCACGATTTTGTTGATTGTCGAATGCGTTTTGTGGCACTGATTGATATGTTATTATTAACATATTTACCAAGTTATAAGTTAAATATCATCAACCGTTTAAGTAGGATGAAGACAACGGTTGTGTTAGGCCTTTAAAGCACTCGTGAGATACTTGGAGCACTCGCTACGCTCGCTTCAATCGCTGCTCGTGGCTCTAACTCATATATCACCTCATGCTTTAAAGGCTCCCATTATACAACCGTTGCATAAACTACTATTCTCACTCAATTCAGTTTTTTTGATGATTTAAATTGATTTTGTTGTCTAGATTTCAGTTCTGGTTGAAAAATAAAAATCAAGTTCATCTCAAGTTCATATGAACTTGTTCTCTCTTAATCCATCATATCTCACATTTAATCGTTATTGTTCTCTCTTTCTTGGTCGAAATTTCTTCTAATTTACCCTCCAACCTTCCTTTCACTCATTCTCTCGCCCCAATCTTTCTTCTTCTTCTCTTTCCTCTTTTCTTTCTTCTTCCTCTACCTTTTCTCTACTTTCTTTTCTTCGGTCAGACTGCTGAATCTCCCTCGAGACCCTTACTAACAACGGCGGTGGCAAGAACAAGAAAGCAGAGGGAGAAGGAGAGGAAGAAGAAGAAGAAGAAGAAGAAGAAGAAGAAGAAGAAGAAGAAGAAGAAGAAGAAGAAGAAGAAGAAGAAGAAGAAGAAGAAGAAGAAGAAGAAGAAGAAGAAGAAGAAGAAGAAGAAGAAGAAGAAGAAGAAGAAGAAGAAGAAGAAGAAGAAGAAGAAGAAGAAGAAGAAGAAGAAGAAGAAGAAGAAGAAGAAGAAGAAGAAGAAGAAGAAGAAGAAGAAGAAGAAGAAGAAGAAGAAGAAGAAGAAGAAGAAGAAGAAGAAGAAGAAGAAGAAGAAGAAGAAGAAGAAGAAGAAGAAGAAGAAGAAGAAGAAGAAGAAGAAGAAGAAGAAGAAGAAGAAGAAGAAAAAGAAGAAAAAGAAGAAGAAGAAGAAGAAGAAGAAGAAGAAGAAGAAGAAGAAGAAGAAGAAGAAGAAGAAGAAGAAGAAGAAGTGGAAACTTTTGATTTGAAGTTTGCCAACCGCCGCTTAAGTTAGCTGGCTAGCACCAGTAAGTTGCTGCCCTGTCATTAATATGCGTTAGTAACCAACAGCATTAACGCCATTCAATCCCCGACTCACCCTCTATATAACTTGATAACCTTACACTAGAGTTCAATCTAAACCTGGCTTCAGACTGTTGTAATCATAGCTTTCTGATCTTTCGAGCTTTTTTCAATCTTCTAGATACGTGTAAAGAATAAAGCCGCGTATCGACAGTGCGAGGCATGTGCCGCGCATGCCTCGGATTGAGGCATGTGTGGTCTTGCACTTTCGTGACCACGTATGCTCGCTGCGAGCACGCGAACAAATTGACAAGCGTCATCAAGCACGAGACAAAGAAACTAAGCTCTGACAGTTTGTGTTCAATTAGTGAATAAGAAATTGAGGCAATGTTTATTATTGCCTATTAAAACTTTCTGCACCCAAATAGAATTCTGAATCAGAAAAATGCATGGGAATAGGTTAAAATTTTGAGGTTAGTTTGTAGAGTTGTGCGTTGTGCGTGGCGAGGCAAACAGGACAGGTATGCACTTGAAGCACGCCTCGAAGCGAGGCTCCTTTGAGCACGGCCCTTTTACCGACAAGCACACTGTTCGCCTCGAATTGTGCGCCGCGTTTGCCTCGCTGCGAGCAATCCCGGTATCGACAAAAAGTTCGAGGCAAGGTCTGAAGCATGCGGCATGAATGGAAAAAAGACGAGATTATTTGAAGAAAAGACTAGTTAAAAAAATGTGGAGAAGTAGTGGGAGGAGAAGAAGAAGAAGAAGAAGAAGAAAAAAAGAAAAAGAAAAAGAAGAAGTAGAAGGAGAAATGCCAGTAGTAGCCAAGCAAGCACAGGTGCTTTAGCAATTAAGTTGTGAACGGGGGTAAAAGTGATCAAATCAGAGTGAATTTCTGGCTATGGTGGATAACTGAAGCTCAGCACATCGGACTGTGTGATTTCATCAGCTACCAGCAGCTTGTTGCAATATGTTGCAAGTTGCAAGGGACAGATGTTGCAAGCTGCAAGAGGCAAGAGAGGAGTTGTTCGAGATAGAAATATTGCAGGCTGAATCTCATGTTCATCTATTATAGCAACTGTAAAATGACAGTAGGCCTATGAACATTGAAAGATAGGAATCATAAAATGATAGATAGATTGACTCCTAATGATATTCCAATCCTTTTTCATAGAAACTATCACAGGTACAGTATAATAATAATCATATTATTATTATTATTTATTATTAGTATAACACTATAATAATTTTGGTACTCACTAGTGTTACAGAGTCTGAAATTGATAAAAGAGGAAAGTTCTATCAATCCGACTTCACAACATGATGTGAAACACGCCTTAAATTGTCAAATGAACTACCGAGAAAAAAATATTTATTACCAAAATTATTAAACAAATATTTGAAAAATTTAAAAACTGAAAAACCAAAATATTTTCCACTTCCCTTAGGCTGAGGCCGCACTGCCGGTGGGTAGAGCCTGGAGGGTGGAGGGTAGTTCGTAAATCTATAGAACATACACACCATCCACAGTAATACATCGTATTAATAGTATGTGTTCAGCCGCCATCTTGAAATTCTTAAATATGGACAACATAACCTCAAAAAACAGAATGACGTCATACCATTCATACAATGTATTACTGTGGATGGTGTGTATGTTCTATAGATTTACCAACTACCCTCCACCCTCCAGGCTCTACCCACCGGCAGTGCGGCCTCAGCCTTAAGAACAGTGATGCCTTTAAACATAGATTTTCCATGGATCATTCCACTTACATATCGTTGATAATATCAATTCACATGACATCAATATAGTAATGGATGCAAAACATTTATAAAAATCTCATTATTATTTTTTGCAATATTTTAAGAATTAATGATGCAATTCATATTGTAAATTTATAAAAAAATGACAATTGAAAATTGAAGAATATACAATTTTTCCTGGGAAAAACATAGGAAGACCGATGTCTAAATAAAACAATCTATAAAAATTGAAAAATAACATCGAAAAGTGAACATTCATGAATGGTGTTGTAAACCCTGAAATATACCATCCCTACTGAGAACACATGATGCAAGTTGCATGCTTCAATCAGCAAGGTGCAAGCTGCAAACCTCAAGTTGCAAGAACCTATCTACAGATTCATACTCAGATGAAAACTAACGCAATCCAATTATGATTCCTGGGAACTGAAAGCCCCAGGTCCATTACTTGGTCGATTTTCGTGAACGCTTTTCAGCATGCTCCCTATAGCTTCCATGGTTTATGGTCTCCCATAGCTTCCTATGCTTTAAAATTGATAGCATGGTTTGCCATCGACATGGGTTTCAAAAATCTCTAGCGGTTGGCGAATGACTGTTAATTATACTCAGCTCTGTCCGGGCAGTCTGATAGCGGTCTACGAAAGCGATATAGTTTTCTGTACCCGCTCTCTACTTGAGAGACCGCTCCCAAGTAGACTGCTCGCCAACTGTCCTGACAGAATTGATAATTAAAACAGTCGTTAATCAACCGTCAGTTTTCATAATACAAGCTATAGTCTGTCCAAGCTAAGAAGACCCTCTGACAAGCTGAGAAAATGACTCCAGCTCGGTCGATATTTGTTCCACAATTATAAATTAGGTCTCAATTGTAGGGAACATTCTGATCTACAATTTGAGACCAAATCAATAATTTTTCAACCAATATTGACCGAGCTGAAGTCATTTTCTGATCTTGCCAGAGGGTCTTCTTTTTTGGTACAAACTATTGAGGTAAGTTAGTGAATGGTCCCTAATTCCATTGAAAAGGCTATTGAAGGTTTGAATCCTCCTGAAAGTTGAGTGAAACTTGTTTTGATGTGCTATTAGTTCGGAACTGTTTCTGAATTGATTTGATATTCATATGAATATGTAGTTCACACAGTTAGTGAATTAATTTTCCATGAACTGGGGGATTTTGTAGTTTTTTCCATGTACGAATACTTTGTGATACATAGTAATTGATTTTGTAGTTGGAATTGGTTTAAACCTGAAAAATTGAATCGAATAAATAAATTAAATTCACTTCAAGCTCTCGGTAAGTAGAGTTTATTACCTCAGTAGAAAATAATCAAATCAAATCAAATCAAATCAAATTTTATTTCCTTTTACAAAAATATACAATTGCTTCAATGAACAAAGAGAATTTTACATAGATTTCGCTTTTATATGTAGAGATAGTATTAACCAACAGCCTCAGCCCAACACTCAGCCACACCTTTTAGACTTAGTAATATCATGTATTCCATGTTCAAAACAAAAAAAATGCAGAAATAATCAATCATGCAAGTGAATAAATCACGTCCGCATGATGGAGTATCTTAGAAAAAAAAAACTGAATAAAATGTAAAAGAAAAATCGAGGCGAAAAACATAAGGCTAGTACTGATCAATAAATTTTCTTTTTTTTAGAATTCATCACACAGGATGAAAAGGGGAAAAACAGAAGGATAAAACAAATCAAGGACAATAATATGACCAATAGTGTGATAGTACAAGGATGTATTACAAGCAAGTTACAAGGAAGTATAGGACTTCTATTAATGACAGTTTAAATCTATCTGAAAACAAAGAGAAAACGAACACAAGACTGAATATTGGCAATGCTGCAGCATTACATCATAGGGTTGTACATACTTTCTAGTTCCTCGCGGCCCAAATTTAGCAACCATTTTTTAATGCTAGATTTAATAAAATAGTTCCTATCGCGTAATCTGAAAATTAATTTTAAGTCATTGGGCAATAAATTGAAAAATTTAGGAGTAAGAAAAAGAAAAGACTTCTTGAAAAGAGTGCAGTTTGGCCTAGCTCCTCGGAGGAGGTGATTCCTCACTCCTCTTGTCATAATATGTGAGCCCTCCACCTCATCACAATAGTCTATTGTAACACCATTGTTTCCGCTTATCAGGTAGAAGACAGAAAGTACCTTGTGAACATACATGTGTCTCAGTGGCAAAATCTCAAATCGACAAAAAAGTGGATAAGTGTGATCTCTATATCCCACAGCAGCAACTACTCTAATGAAAGCTTTCTGCAGCTTAATTATAGGAAGTAAATTAGTATAGTAGGTACCTCCCCAGCAACTTAATCCATAACTCATTCTAGAATGAGCAAATGCATAATAAATTTCTTTCAGTATATCCTGATTGCACAACCCCTTTAATTTATACATTGTTCTAAGGTAAAAGTGGAGAGACCTCTTGAGGACTGAAATATGATACTTCCAAGACAGGTTGTTATCTAATAAGACCCCTAAATATCTAACAGTTGATTCCATCTTCACCACGGGACAAGCACATTGGTCACGCCCACAGTCTAATGAGTGGAGGAAAACTGGGGCTGCAAGACTTTGCCTTCCAATTAAGCTGAATATAATATAATTTGTTTTTTGAACATTTATTGACAATTTATTGCATGTGAACCAGAAAGATAGTTTATCCAAATCGTGCTGTAAGTCCAGAAGAAGTTGGTTTTGATTAACTGGATTATATGACAAGGCAGTGTCATCGGCAAAAGTAGTTATTATCCCTCTGAAATCACCCTTGAATAAGTCATTGATATATATTATAAATAATATAGGTCCCAATACCGACCCCTGAGGTACCCCATGAAAAATCTCCAACGAATTGCTGATTTCATCCCTGATTTTCACAGCTTGACTCCTACCTCGAAGGAAAGTTTCAATTAATTTCAAAGGTGTACCCCTAATACCTGCTTGACATAGTTTATGCAACAAAAGACTGTGATCAACAGTATCAAATGCTTTACTGATATCTATAAACAATCCTGCAGCGCTATTACCATGCTTTTTGTTCAGTCCCATGTATATATTCTGCAGGAAATGTTGCAATGCAAGCTCTGTATTCAAGTTCTCTCGGAAACCAAACTGTCGACCAGAGAAAAAGTTGTCACCATCTAAGAAATTCATAATTCTTTTTTTTATGAGTTTTTCAAATACCTTTGATAATGTGGGTAGAAGTGAAATGGGACGATAGTTTGTTTTTGACATTCGGTCACCTTTTTTAAAAATTGGAATAACAGTTGCTGTTTTCAAAACAGATGGAAACTGCCCCTCAACTATTGCCAGATTGAAAAGGTAGGTTATTACCCGGGATAAATATGTAATATTATGCTTTAAGATTCTTGATGTTATTATATCACTACCTGAGCTTTTATTTACATCGAGTTTCTTAATCACCTTAACAAGTTCCTGTTCACTAATTGGTTCCATAAAAATTGATCTGGGATTTTGGTCAGTCTCGAATTCATTAGAGTATTGCTGTTTTAAATTATCTGTTATTTGTGGACAAGACTGAGAGAGTGTTTTAGGTAGGTCAACAAAGTATTCATTGAAGATATCTGCAACTCTCCTGTTATCATTAATTATTGTGCCATTCTCGTTCAGTTGAATTCCATGACCACTTTTACTCTCACCAGGTAATATGGAATGTAATATCTCCCATTTTTTTTCTAGCATTTTGACAGTGCAAATTCAGGTTGTCCGAATAGAACTTACATTTTGCATCCTTAATCCATTTTTTGACATTGTTTTTCATAGTTACAAATTTACTTTTTAGTGCAATATTATTGGGCATTCGTTTATGCAACTTATAAAGTTTATCTCGCACTGCAATACTTTTTGACAATCCAGGGGTCATCCACGGCTTTATCATTTTTAAATTATTTTTAATTTTCAGTTGTTTTTTGGATTTATCAAAAATGTCGGCAAAGATGCTATAAAATTTTTCAAATGCTAAATCTGTATCATCGAGTTGTAGTACACCTATCCATGATTGAGCTTTCAAATTTTCAGACATTAAGTCATAATCAAGTTTCATTAGATCGGATGAATCGCGAACTTTTCTTTTTTTCCTCTCTAAACGGCAAAAAGCCTATTACGGCTCTATGGTCGGTGATATGATTATCAATGACTGCGACTCTACTGACAGCAACCCGATTAGACCGATAAGAGAAGTGATCGAGACAAGTTGATGATAACTCCACATCCCTTGTGTTGACATCAATCAGCTGTTCAAGACCATTGCTACTTAAGCAGTTTAGATAATCATCAACGACAGTGTGATTTGTACTAATATCTATATTGTAATCCCCAACGCAAATCAACTCGTTCATTCTTATAGACTCGAGAGCAACTCTCAGATTATTAACAAATAATTGTCGATCACCAATGTGCAACCTATAAATTCCTATAACTGAGAATTTGAAATTATCATACATGCAATTTAGAAGTAGGCAATCACAATTTGGAATCTCGAAACTACCTATCAGCGCATTGATGGAATTGTGAACGTAAGCAACAATACCACTAGCCCTAGATAAAGCTGAAAATACTGAAAAACTCTCATAGTTATCTATTTGATATAAGAGAACGTCATTCTCATGCTGTAGCCATGCTTCGCTAAGAATAATTATCAGAGGTTTCACCATTAAACCATTGAGATATAATAAGAATGAATCGAAGTTTGATTGCATGCTCCGTATGTTTTGGTGGTAGATGCTAATGCCCATTGATTCTGAGGAAAAGGTATTCACTTCCTCAACTGAACAGAGTAATTTTGCTAATGTCATAATCTAAGATTTTTTCAAGTAATAAAAATATAAGTTACAAATGAATTAAAATATGCAAAGTATATTTTGTAATGTATCAACGTAATATGATACACAAGACTTCCTTCCAATACTCATAATTATAGAAAACTCGGGAATCAAAATTATCTCTAGTAATACAAAAAAGCTAAAAAACTGAGAGAGTTGCGAGTACGAGACTCGCAAGATAAGGCAATTACAATGAGTGTAATGAATTAGAATAAAAAAGTAAAACAAATAAAGACAAGCAGTGCAATAAATAGGTACTAATATGCCAAGGAATACACAAGCTACAAGAATCTCAGAACTTCCATTATCACTCAAAAAGCATTCATTAAAAATTAAAAATATTTTGAAAATTGAATAATAACTGTAACTGGATCCAAGTTCGAGTCTGTTACTTCCGTGTAATACTTCTATTTTAAAATAGTTCACCTTTAATCCCAAATGAGTTCTAAGTTTTTCCAACATTTCAAGTCCATGTATATTTACAATAAAATTGTGATTCATAGTCCGACTTTTAGAAAATAATGTAGCCTACAGTACAATTCATAGCGTATTTAAATCCTCCTTGCTGCGTATCAAAATTGCCTGTTGCGTAGCATCTTTACGGACGTATATTTTCTCCTGCCTCGCCCATACGTATTTGTAGCCTTTTTGGGATGCGACGCCCCTCACCATCTTGAGACGCTCCAGGATATGTGCTGGAAGGTGTTGCTGAGCGAAAACTCTGCCATCCGGATACATATTATCGATTAACTTCGTCGAAAAACCATAGTTTGCCCTGTCCTTCGATGATAATTCTTTGAAATCAGCAAGCCAGGTTTCTTTATCTTGTCGACGAAGAAATTTTACGACAATAGGTTTAATACCTTTCTTATTTTTAGTGGGTAGCCTATGAGCCGTGCTAATGTCTTTGGATGTCAGCTGGCTATTAATTGTTGTTGACACTTTGTTGAATATATCAAAAATTGACTCATTATCCGTTTCCGGGATTCCTGTGATAATTAAATTATCTCTCCGTGTATATTCTTGAAGCGAGGACAATTCACATTTCAGATGAGAATTTGCACTTTTCAGAATAACATTTTCATCAGTCAAAGTTTTAACATTGGATTTTAAAACAGAAAGTTCTTTCTTGAAATTATCAAATTCGGCTGATATGAAATCAATTGATTGTCTAATCGCTTGAAATTCCTCTCTGAGGGGGGCCACTTCAGCTTGGATCATTGTCTTGATAACACTGCCAATAGCCTCAAGGTCAGCCTGAGACAGAGAGCGTGATTGAGAAGCACAGTCACTCTTACCTTCATTTTCACTATCTGTAGATGATAAGCCACCCGTTTTAGAGCCTGCACCGACTGACTTACAGTTCAAGCAAATCCATTTCGATTTAGTTTCCGCCGACATTTTACGAAAATTCGTTTCTTTAATTGACTGACAAGAAAAGTGACAGTCAATTCTACACTTTGTACACAACAACAGATCACGGTCCTGCACCTCACTTTTACAAAAATCGCACATCATTTTGAAAGACTTTAAAAGGTCAGATAAGGTAGAGAACAAAAACACAATATAATCAATCTTTTCAATTTATTTGATATTTTCAAATCCTCCCATAAATTTTTCTAACTTTTCTGACTTCTACATCAATCTATCAAATACTTCATCATAATAAGAAAACTAGATATTGTCAAATTCCACAACTTATTTATTATAAAAGCTTACAGTACCAGGTTTCACATTTACCAATGGATCTTTAGCTGTAGCCTATTGGGGAATGAGAATGGAGAAATACATTCACAACCATTTGATCTTGGTAGCCTAGAGCTCCTTAATAGTAACTATTCAGATTTAGGAGCTCTAGGCCAGTGGTCACCAAATGGCGGACCGCGGTCCGGATCCAGTTTTTTGCGGACCGCGATGTCATACCGATCTCAACGAAAAAAAAAACTTGAAATAAATCCTGAAACAAAACATTCATAAGAAAACCTCTAAAGTCTAAATGAAATTGAATTATTGAGAAACAAACAGAACCAGGGCTTGATTTCAAGGGGAGTGGCGCTCCCATACCTTTCTTCCCAAGAATTCCTTTTTCCTGAGAGGCGTTATTCTTTCATTCTTTAGAATTGTATTATTAGTTTTATAAAAATCAGCTACAAAACATTGCTCAGATTTGCTAAAAACGCTCCAATTCAAGTGTGATTTTTTAAAAATTCCCTTGGGAGGTCCCCCGGACTCCCCTCCTACTGGTGAGCCCACCGCTCGCATACCTCTTTTTTTTAATCAAGCACTAAACAGAACAATAAATATACAACAGCAGTGTAACCCAATTAGAAAGGAGGTACTGTAGTTCTTTCAGTGTGAGCGAAATCTAGCTCAACTCTCAATAAAAAGTTGGCTATTGATTCAGTATTGGTGCATTATTTTATCCAATTATTCTGCGCCTAGTCATCTTTCGTCTAATTCAATTTTCTTGGTATCTCAATAGCTAAAGTAATATAGTCAAGGACTAAATTCGAGAATAGTTTTGTTAATTTTATAAGTAGGGTATCATTCTTCATATAAATAGAATAAACAATAGAGCAATTTTTATTGCCAAATACGATCGAATTAATGGACTTTATTTTTATTTTACTACATCAATAGCACGATATCAAACTTCAATATATTTGAATAACATTAAAATGAAAATACATACAGAGTTATAACTATCCCAAATATTTGAATAATTATTAAAATTATTGTAGTAAAACTATCAATTTTTCAAAAAAATATCCGGGAGAGTAACCCCCCCCCCTCCAACTATTGGTTTCCCCTGGATGGACCGCGAAAGCTCGTCTAGATTTTGAAACGGACCTTCATGAAACTTAATTGGTGACCACTGCTCTAGGCTACTAAGATCCAATAGTTGAAAATGTCTTCCTTTATCCTCATTTTACAGCTGAAGATACATTCGTAAAATATGAAGCCTGGTTCTATAAGCTTTTATAATTAATATTATGTGGAATTTGACAATATCTAGTTTTCTTATTTTGGGGAGATTTCACAACATCACCAACATCTACATCAATTCTACCAACTTCATCATAGTTTTCAATTATTGAGTATGAATATTCGAGAAAAGTAAGGAAACGAAGATATTGTTGAATTGAACTTATTCAGGCTATAGGCTAATTATATAAAAACTGCTCACAGCACCAAGGTTTCACGTTTACCAACCCATCTTCAGCTGTACGTCTTCTTCGTGAATAGTGTTAGTGAATCAGAATCTGAAGTGGAGACAGCTCTATGGCATTTATTCCAAATATTTATCGGAATTTAGAGAAAGGGACAAGTTTTGGACTTAATTGCCTGTATTTTACCCATGAATTACTTCTTTATTAAAAAATTATTTTTTTAAATTCATTGTATTTTCACTGATGAATGGGTAAAGAGACTGGGAAACATGAATCGAGTAATAAAAATACAGTTTACATAATTCATGTAAGGAAGAGATTGTAAAACATGAGGCTTGGAAAAAAGAGATTGTAAATTATGTACGCACGTAGCCTAAAATGACACGTTTTACAAAAAAGTGACCGCTAAACATGCACCATCCACCCCACATTTCATACAGCCAAAAAATGACCCCACCTGTGTATAGACTGTTAAAAGAGACATTCTGGTTAGATGGAAAAATGACTCCAGCTCAGTCAATATCGATTCGAGAATCATGAATGAGATCTGAAATTGTAGAAAACACCCTTCTCTACAATTTGAGACCAAATCTAGAACTTTCGAACCAATATTGGCCGAGCTGTAGACATTCTCCCATCTTGCCAGAATGTTTTCTTTGCTTGGACAGACTATTAGGTTGTAAAGTTCTATCACACAATTCACAGTCAGTTATCAAATAAATAATTGTTTTGGCAAACAGCACTGGCGGCTCGTGACAATGAAACAGGTGAAGTGCCCGTATCTTTTACTGTATAGCACTTCACCTGTTTCGTGGGGACTAGCCGACAGTGGCAAACAGGCGCGTTGGCTAGTACGGGTTCGAGGTATTTTAGGTTGGATGATTGAGTGTGGATCGAGCTGTGGAAGGAGAAACAATGCTTTAGTTAGAGTGGAAGCGCGGTATGAGTGAGAAACTGAATAAAAACGGAGTGAGAGAGAGAGAAAGTGAGAGAACGTATTATTATAGGGGACCGATGGTTTGGATAGAATGAAAAGTAATGATTGGGGAGATGAAGTAGAGAGATTCAGATTCTTTCTCTCTATCCATGTAGATAATATAAGATCACATAATACGTTTATTGGCTTGAATACTATTGAATCACATATTATATTATCCCATACATATACAGAGTGTTTCAGGAGGAATGTGCAATACTTCTCAGGCTGATTCCTTACACCTAGTAGACAGAAAAGTTCCGTGAGACAAACCCCCAAAAACGCTTTGTTACCGAGATAACAATGGCGGAAAATTTAAATTTTACATAAAATATTAATTTTTCTTATTTTTCAGAGGCTTCACTCAGGTTCAAAAATAATCAATTCAAATTTATTTATTTATTCGTTTATTTATTTATTTATTTATTTATTTATTTATTTATTTATTTATTTATTTATTTATTTATTTATTTATTTATTTATTTATTTATTTATTTATTTATTTATTTATTTATTTATTTATTTATTTATTTATTTATTTATTTATTTATTCATTTATTCATTTTACAGACAATAATAACTTATTAGTTAAAAACACAAACTTATGTCCAAAACGTCTTCATACCAAATTTTTACGAATAATAAGGTTCGAAACTAGGTTATTTTTTCGTAGCACTCCAATTGAGAATAAATTTATAGTCCAGGAGAAATACAAAATTATGAAAATTTTGAATTTAGAGTAATAAGGTTATTCCAAATTAATCATTACACTAATTTTTCACAACATTTCTTATAAAATATTGTTTAAACTCGAAAATTTTGAGCCACAATAAAACACTATGTAAAATTAGCTGAGAAATCCAATCAATAAATACAATATATACAATTTTTCTGTAACTACATGAAATGGTGGAGTTTGGACGTAGAAAATTCATCTTATAAATGTCTATTCTTGGAGAGAATTTTCAAAGGTATCCTCCTTATAATCTCAACCAGAGATTAGATAAGATTACTTTATTCAAATAGATAACAAAATTTGGCTTAGATTCTACATTGTAATATGAATGAGTAAAACTAAATTATCTTATAAATTTCACAAAATAGAAACTTCTAGTAAAAATACAAAACGGTGACGTAATGAATGAAAAATTTATACAAAATTTAGTTCGAAGATCTTCAAAATGAATAAGGAGTGTAAGTTATCTAAGTGAAAAGGCGAAGTGAGGGAGGGAGAGAGAGAGAGTTATGATAAGTGAGGGTGAAAAATGAATTATTGGAAAGGGAGGAATCAATTGGGAGAAATAGAAAAATTGTAAGATTATCAGGTAAGAGATTGGAGAGAATATATGAAGAGTGGAAGCGGTTATAATTATACGTATTAAAAGATCAGAATTATAGATTGATATGAATAAATTAGTGGATATTGAAATATCCATTATGGCTGACGCAAGAAGTTATTGTGGGCAGGCCCACTGCAGAGTGTATTTCTGTATTCTTCCGCTAGAGCGCAGCACATACAAGGTTGAGATTGAAGCCACGCCTACCGGCCAACCGTCTAGCTACTCCCATTGAGCAGTCTCTAGTCCTCAACTCAGCAACCAGATGTCAGCAGTTACTAGGTCGTGTAGTCCACAATAGTGTACAACTCTTCTTTCGAATTGAAAAGCTCTGTTCATTGAAAGTATTTTCATTATGCTTTAATAATGTTTTTTATTTCAAATAATAATCACAGCACCGTTTTCAATTATAATTTTTTATTTAAAAAGGGTACTGAGTTTATAATTTAAAATAAAAAACTGTAATGGAATAAATAGCCCTGGGATAAAGTAAACACTAAGATGCTTCATTAATGTATTTAAAGAATTTACGATGTCTGATATCTATTTTAGAAATCTCATTATTGTATCTAATTCTATGTCTATTTTTTTGGTGGAAATAATTCAAATTGGAGTTTGAAAATAGAAGAGACATTACATGATGGAAAAATATGTGGAAGAAGAAATCACAGTAACTAGAGATTCAGATTCAGATTCATTCACTTTATTTATCTAAATTACAAAAATACATCGGCTCAAATCCTATATTATGCAAATTAAAAATGATACTAATTACATCGCTCGTTTTAATAACTATGTATGGACTATTGAAGACTATATGAGAACTTACGAGAATGATTGAAATGTAGGATTAATAATTATTAATTAGAGATTGAAAGATAGATAAAATTAAGAACGGGAAGATAGCGAAGAGGTAGAGAATGAAGAAAGACAAGTAGAGAGAGAGGAACGAGAGAGAAAGCTGGTGACGAAGGGGAGAGAGAAGAAGAAGAGGAAGAATAAGAAGATGAAGAGTAGAAGGAGTGTGAAAGAGAAGAGAAACAGAACGAACTGAGAGACCCAATAGGTCAACGTGATACGATGGTGAGTTACGTTAGAGATAGAGAGACTGAGCGGCATCTATAATTTGAAAATCCCCTCAGTGAAGCAACAGGTGTATAGGCTTCCCCTACTTTTGAGGGGAGTAGGATTGAATTGGGTCCGAAACGTCCCCAAAAACAACGTTAGAGCACAGGACTACACCCCTTTCCCCCCTCCGGCAAAACAAAGATAAGAGTGTTGGAAAACGTCCAAAACAGAAATAGAGGATTCTGGTACCCCCCTAATCAGAAAAAAGTGTTGTGATAATCATTAAAACAGGGTCAAAGGGGTGGAATACCCCCCAAAACAGAGTTAGAGGGCTGTGTTACCAGGAATGGGTATCGATAAATCGATGTTTATAAACATCAATGTTTCGACATCAAACATCGATATTTCTACCATCGATATTAACTGTTCGATTGTTTTACCTAGACATTGTCTTCCGATGTTCCTTTTTGAGAGAACTATAATATTCTCCAGTTTCGTCATAAATAATTTCCAAATTTTTTTTTTCAATTCTGCTAGAATAATAACAAGATTATCATGGATAATCCCTTACTTTATCGTAATTCTCTGGTGCAGCAGAGAAGACATTCTGGCAAGATTTAAGAATGACTCCAGCTCGGTCAATATTGGTACAAAAATCATAAATTCGATAACAATGCTTTCTACAATTTGAAAACAAGTTTATAATAGGCCTATTAGATCCAATATTGAACGAGATAGTAGAATCATTCTCCCATTTTGCCAGAATGTCTTCTTTGCTCAATAAGACTATCATGCACAATAATATTAATATAAAATAAATCATCATTGAAGAAGTTCCACTGATAATTCAATAATGATCGATGTTTTACTTTTGATAATTTACACATATCGATGTTGAGGTAGAAAATCATCGATATTCTAAACATCGATATTTTGTCATTCGATATCTGTATGTGATACCTCTAAAACAGGGTTTGAGGGTTTAAATATTCTCCAAATTAGGGCTAGAGGATAGAAATAGCCCCAAAACAGATTTAGGGGCTTGAAATATCCCCCAGGGCCCAAGGATCGAAATTATTAGGACAGTTTTACGTTAATAATGTGAATGGTGGCGCTTCCGTAGGGCCCATAGTCTATTCAAGCAAAGAAGACATCCTGGTAAGATGGGAAAATGACTCCATCTCGGTCGATATTAATTCAAAAATGAAAAAATTTGATCTCAAATTATAGATCAGATTGTTGTCTACAATTTGAGAGCGAATTTTTAACTTTTGAATCAACATTGACCGAGCTGGAGTCATTTTTCCATCTTGCCAGAATGTCTTCTTTGCTTGGACGGACTTCACCCGAAATGCAATTACAGTTGAGTCATTTCCTTTCATAAACAACGTGGAGTCTATAGTCTGTCCAAGCAAAGAAGACCCTCTGTCAAGATGGGAAAATGACTCCAGATCGGTCAATATTGTTTCAAAAATTATTACCTTGGTCTTGAATTGTAGTAAACTTTCTTATCTACAAATTGAGAACAAATCAATAATTTTTGAACAAATATTGACAATGCTGGAGTCATTTTCTCATCTTGCCAGTGGCTCTTCTTTGCTTGGACAGACTAGACCAATAGCTGTACATTGTAAGGGTCTCCATCCACCATTAGTTCTGACCGACAGTTTGGACTGTGACAGTCAAAAGTTGTGAATGGATGAAGAAACTGGCATTCCAAAACAGCTGTTAACCTCAAGTCCGATCGTTGGACGATCAGCTGTGAACTGTAAGTTCGAATTGTTAGTGGATGTTGAGCCTGTGGTCCTTATCAACTGTCAGTTCAAACTGACAGTTCGATCGTCCACAGATCGTACAACAATTGGACTGCAGCTTTACAGATTTTTTGGACTGCAGGTTTCTCCATCAACTGACAGTTCTGTTTTTGACTGTTTTTAATTTGCAAGCAAACTGATATTGTAGTTTTTTCAACGTACCTCCTCTCATTCTGCCCTTATAAATAAGTTACTGAATTTTTAGAGAATCCATTAAAATCACGTGCTTCTGACACCAAAGGAAAATGAACACTGTTTTCGATCCTCTAGAGAAGAGGTTCTTGATCTTCAAGTTTTTCTCAATTAATTATTTGTAGCTTCAAAATGAGAACTTTCCCAAATTCTTAATGGGAAAATTGATCTTCATCATTCAAGTAATCAATTTTTTCTAAAAGAGAAATCTCTTCCACATTTTTGAAAACATTTCAGCTTTACTTCTTCCACCTCTTATTCTTATTGTTCCCATTTTTCTACCAAATTTTCTTCAATAAACTCGAAAAAAGAGGTTTCCAGTAGTTTATATAATAAAACAGCAGCGCTTTTAAGCTCTCCCTTTACTGGCTGTGCCAAAATACAGTATCATAGATTGGTTTAATTTTTTATTCGTTTTATTTTTTGGTAAATCTTCATCCTTGTAACTACTTCTTATCTTTCTACACCACTTTTGACACTTGTTTCTCTATTAGGTTCCTTCCCATCTTCTCCTTATTATTCAAAACTGAAAAATAAATGAATACTTTTAAAATTTGAATCATCCTAATAATCAATCTCGTAACAAAATTTATTTTTCTACAACTGCGCGTCAAACAAGATTTTACAAGCTGAATTCTCCTCGTAAAGAAGCTTATTTCTGAGGAGAATCTTCATTACGCTCGCTAACCATCTGCGCATGCGCAGTAGAATTACTTTACGCTCGCTAAGCATCTGCGCATGACCAGTAGAGTTACTTTACGCTTGCTAATCAGCTGATCATGGCTCGCCAAAAGTAGGTCAGGTGGAGTCATAACATAACCTAACAAAAGTCGACAGTGTCTGATTGTACCTGTACTGGTAATTACACAAGAGTAATTTAATAGTTCGCAGTATTTGAGGACTGAAAAAACTGTACATTAACAGGTTTGTGCAGTTGTAGAAAAAATATTGTATGTAATTCGCGCGTAATCCTTCTTTATCGCTCTTGCGAAATTATCACGCTCCGCTACGCATCACGTGATAACTGTTTTGCGCAAGCAATAAAGTCGCGCATTACGCTCTTAATACATAAATAGCTGTTTACGCTAAATTTTGGAATTAGAATCTATTTCCATTGTCAATTTTGTAAATTGGAATCAACTTTACCATTTTAGTATGAATTTTTTATTATTTTATCTCTTGCTACTCAACTACTCTTTTGATCTGGTTCACTCCTTGTTTCTTCTTCTTCTTCCTCTTCTTCTTCTTCTTCTTCTTCTTCTTTTCCTTCTTCTTCTTCTTCTTCTTCTTCTTCTTCTTCTTCTTCTTCTTCTTCTTCTTCTTCTTCTTCTTCTTCTTCTTCTTCTTCTTCTTCTTCTTCTTCTTCTTCTTCTTCTTCTTCTTCTTCTTCTTCTTCTTCTTCTTCTTCTTCTTCTTCTTCTTCTTCTTCTTCTCCTTCTTTCGCAATTTTTCATGTTTATGATCGAGTCGAGAGCATCTTTCAGGTGGGTGTAT
This sequence comes from Sogatella furcifera, assembly GCA_017141385.1. Lineage (NCBI taxonomy): Eukaryota > Metazoa > Arthropoda > Insecta > Hemiptera > Delphacidae > Sogatella > Sogatella furcifera. The sequence goes on along the minus strand of CM029558.1, from coordinate 14,910,363 downwards.
ACTGTTATATTTCAAAAGCTGTCAGCCACCCAATTAACCGTTCCATTGAGATGAGCCTTACAGTAAGTAAGTCACCACTTTTGTTTCAGTTCATCATTTTCTCTCAAACCTCACCCCACCTTCTCCTCCTAACCCCCCCCTTATCGCCCTTCCCTTCAACTTTCCTCCTCACACCCCCTCCACACACACCATCTCCTTCATCCTACCATTTTTTTAATCCTCCTCACGTAAAATCTTTCTTTCTTAACCTCCGCCCCTATTCTCTACTGGATGAAGCCACTAATTAATATTTTCCTCCCTTTAAAAGATGAGAGATTTCCCTCCTGTTCACAGCCAACTTTCTGACTTACATAGTAGGCTTATCTCAATTTCCTTTTTCCAAGTGACGTCTTGGTACTGGGTGGAGACATACTTAAATTTTCATTTTTTTTAAGTTTGATCAGAGCAAGACGAACTAGAATCTTCAGACCATAACACTGGTATCGAAAACCTACAAAATGGCGGTGACTGTAGTGTCATGGCGTGGTATTTCCTATGCCTATCCATATCTATATCTTCCTTAGATATAGTAAATTTTGAGGTTATATTTTCCTCTAAAGACATCATTTGACATGAAAAACTATTCGTATTACGCTAGTTCTACAAGGTAATCATTTCTATTATCATCATTATGAAAAAAATTTGCTCCGTCAGCTGGCGGTCGGAGAGTGCATTTCAAATGCAATTCTATGATGGCTCAAATCATATGACTCATAATGAGATATTAAGGGTATGAATTTAAAGGTGCCGTTTTCGAAAAACACAATTTTCAGCATATTTTTCGCCATTTTCTCCGCCATTTTTGATTGGATTTTTTTGTTGATGGCTCAAATTGTAGGACGGTATTTGATTGATACGTATTTCAAAAGTCAATGAACAAAATTTAAAAAATTTGAGTATTCAATACTGATATTGTAAAAAAATAACAAGATATTGTAATGGTTTTAATATGGATAGCTACCATAATATCATTTTATTTTATTTAACACTTCACATAATATCACTCCCACAGCTATTCAACAAGTAGCCTACTGTTTTTGTTGATTTTAGTGAATTAGTTATAACACTTCACATTTTATTTAACCCCTCCTTTGGGAGATTGGCTGTCGTTAGTAAAGACAGTCAGTCGTTTCCCGTCTCTAGAGGAATAGTAATAGTTGCATTACACTCTAACTGATTAACTGCTTGTTATTCAGAGGTTCTGCATCTTCACTTGGTTGTGAAGACTGGCTTATGGTTGAGAGGATCGACGTGCTAACCACACGTTACCTCTATCCTGGTTGATGATTATTCGCCTGCTGTATTTTCTGTCCGGGCTGGGAGGGCATTCTGGCGGGGTGTGGGGTGGCTTCGACTCGGTCGGTGTTGGTTCGGGGGCTTTGGGTTCTTTTGAGAATTTATGGCTTTTGGGCCGGTATTGGCCGGGCTGGAGTCGTTTTCCTGTCTTGCCGGAGTGTCTTCTTTGCTTGGATGGACTCTATAGTTTAGTGAATATGAAACTGGCAACCAGCTGGTATGCCTAGGCCCTTCATAGGGCTGTTGCACCATTGACAAACCCACAAACTTCACATTTTATTATTATTTAGAAACCAAATAAGTTCATGGTTCTGTCCCAGTCAGTGAGAATATGGCAATATTTTTTAAATCGGAATATCATTAAGATTTGTCAGTAATTATGAAAACTCAGGTGGTTATAGTCTGTCCAAGCAAAGAAGACCCTCTGGCAAGATGGGAAAATGACTCCAGCTCAGACAATATTGGTTCAAAAATTATCAATTTGATCTCAAATTGTAGAAAACAATTTGATCTCAAATTGTAGAAAACAATTTGATCTACTATTAAGACCACATTTATTATTCTTGAACTGATATTGGCCAAGCTGGAGTCATTTTACTATCTTGCCATAGGATCTTCTTTGCTTGGACAGACTATACTATATTAAACGTCAAAGCTATCTTTCAGTTTCACTACATTCCTTTTTAAAACAATTATCACGTTCCTGTACCTCCCTACTTCGTCCCTTTTCCCCCCTTTCTTCTTGGTTCCTTGTTACTCTAAGGCTGAGGCCGCACTGCCGGTGGGTAGAGCCTGGAGGATGGAGGGTGGTTGGTAAATCTAAGGAACATACACATCTTCCACAGTAATACATAGTAATACACATAGTAATACATAGTAATACATATAAATGGTATGACGTCATTCTGTTTTTAGGTTATGTTGTCCATATTTAAGAATTTCAAGATGGCGGCTGAACACATACCATTCATACGATGTATTACTGTGGATGGTGTGTATGTTCTATAGATTGACCAACTACCCTCCACCCTCCAGGCACTACCCACCGACAGTGCGGCCTCAGCCTAACCTTCTTCGTTTTCGTGCCATTCATAAAATTTAGCACGTCTAGGCGGGTGACAGACGCTGTGTATTACCAACCAACTTGATTATGATTAATGTTCGACGATCTCGCAACTCTTCTTCTTTTACTTCTTCTTCTTCTCCTCCTCCTTATTGCTTTTCTTCTTCTTCTTCATTATCTTTCTTTTTCCCTTCTTCTTCTTTTTCCTTTACTTTTAATTTTTCTTCTTCTTTTTCGTCTCCTTCTTCTCCTCCTTCTTCTCCTTCTCCTCTTTCTTCTGTTCATTTTTCTACTCCTCTTTCTTCTGTTCATTTTTCTACTCCTTCTCCACCTCCTCCTCCTCCTCCTCCTCCTCCTCCTCCTCCTCCTCCTTCCTCCTTCTCCTCCTTCTCCTCCTTCTCCTCCTTCTCCTCCTTCTCCTCCTTCTCCTCCTCTTTCTTGTTCTTCTCCTTATACCTCTTAAATTTCAATTTTCAAATTTCAATACCTCCAAATTTCTTCTTCTTCTTCTTTTTCTCTTTCTTTTTCTTCAAAGCTTTTGTCTCCTATCTCTCCCTCTTTCTTATTCTCCTCTCTCCGTCCATTCATTTTCCTCCACAATTTGCTCCCAACTTGAAGAAGTTCATCCGCTCGGTAGCTGCCTGCCAAGCTTTGAATTATGATTAATCGCTTACACAGTAACCACCCACTCACGCAACACATATAGTCTGTCCAAGCGAAGAAGACATTCTGGCAAGTTGGGAAAATGACTACAGCTCAGTCAATACTGCTTTAAAAATTTCACATCTAGTCTCAAATTGAAGATCGGAATAATCCCTACAATTTGAGACTAAATTTATAATTGTTAAACCAATATTGACCGAGCAAGAGTCATTTCTCTATCTTGCCAGAATGTCTTCTTCGCTTTAACCACCCACTCTTACCACACATACACCCATCACTGAATGTTTCAATTTCATACATTGTGTTCTGAAATTCACCAATAAATTAACCCCTGTACAATTATTTGAATATTTTTTTTATTCAAATATAAATATTCCGTTCGTTGTTCATTCCTATTCTACCAGCTGTCAGGCTCGCTTCGCTCGCCTGGACCCCTGGCACTGTAGCAGTGTCGATAAGACAAGCAGGCTCGCCTGCAAATACCATTCAAACAACTTTGCTTTCTCAATCATATCTGCAGGGTCATATCGCTCAGCAGGGTTTTTTTGGATGATTTGTTGATCCTTGGATAGGTTTTTCTATTATCTCAACAAATCCTGGGTGTTTTATGTGATTTGAACGTATTTATTTGGTTCAGTAGTTCCTGTGAAATCTGCAATAGTGCCAAGAGAACATTGGAAAACCTAAGTACTCTCGTATTCTCAAAATTATTTCAATCATTTTTAACACAAAATTTCTACATCGTAATCTAAATCTGTCCACCAGACTTCAACTCTTTTTCGACAATTAGTTTTTCTGAGTAAAAAAAATTTAAAATTTTCAAATTTAATTCAAATTAAATTTTTAAATTTACAATTTTTTCTCATAAATGTTATTAAGACTTGCCTCAATAATCAATTAATTTTGAAATTAAAAGAATTAGTCAACAAACTTAGAAGCTTCAAAAGCTAATTTGGAATAAACATAAACTTTATAATAATTATTAAACGTGAGTTATCCTGAGGAAATTTCAAAAAAATGTTCTTAGTATCGTCTATAGGTCTAACTAAACATGTCTGTAAAATTTGAACGCATTTGGTTTGCTAGATTTTTAGTTCTTAGATCTTTAGTTGATGAATGAGTGAATGAATGAATGTGTGAGTGCCATTTAGCTTTTAAATAACAATGGAGCATCTTAATTTTTGACGTGATCTTATGCAACAATATTCCTATGGATCTAGAAAAATCTATTCTATTCTATTCTATTCTATTCTATTCTATTCTATTCTATTCTATTCTATTCTATTCTATTCTATTCTATTCTATTCTATTCTATTCTATTCTATTCTATTCTATTCTATTCTATTCTATTCTATTCTATTCTATTCTATTCTATTCTATTCTATTCTATTCTATTCTATTCTCTATTCTATTCTATTCTATTCTATTCTATTCTATTCTATTCTATTCTATTCTATTCTATTCTATTCTATTCTATTCTATTCTATTCTATTCTATTCTATTCTATTCTATTCTATTCTATTCTATTCTATTCTATTCTATTCTATTCTATTCTATTCTATTCTATTCTATTCTATTCTATTCTATTCTATTCTATTCTATTCTATTCTATTCTATTCTATTCTATTCTATTCTATTCTATTCTATTCTATAGATATAGATTTACAGTGGGCTCAAAAACGTTGACATAAACACATAACCGGATTGTGTTATTATGAGGATTGTATTGTAACAGCATATGTCCGGGGGAGTCCGATCCCACTAGACGTCAAAACTGCAATCATATGAATGTAGAAACTAAGTTAACCGCCATATCTCCTCAGCTTCCGTGGTCTATAACGAAAGAGGATAAATCAATAATAGAATTTGTTGAGGAAGTGGTGATAGAAGAGGAACAGAATGAGAAAGTCCCAAAAATGTCCACTTTATAACTCTATCACAGCGGTTGAATAGCACTCAAGGATTTCATCTCAATTCGAATATCAAATTATGAAGAAAAAAATCCTCAACCTCAGCCAGAATCGAACCCGACACCCTGAGGATGTAAAGTCTATCCAAGCAAATAAGACCCTCTGGCAAGATAAGAAAATGACTCCAGCTTGGTCAATATTTGTTTAAGAATTGTAAATGTGGCCTTAACAGTAGATTGAATTGTTTCCTATAGTTTGAGATCAAATTGATAATTTTTGAGCCAATATTGATGGAGCTGAAGTCATTTTCCCATCTTGCCAGAGGGTCTTCTTTGCTTGGACAGACTATAAAACGCCGCCGGTGTAGGCCACAAACCGCGCCACCATTACAACGCCTGCAAATGGAGCTCGGTACAGTCTGTCCAAGCAGAGAAGACTCTCTGGCAAGATGAGAAGATGACTCTAGCTCGGTCTATATTGGCTCAAAAAATATTGATTTGGTCTAAAATTGTAGATCAGAATGTTTCCTACAATTTGAAACCAAATTTATAATTTTTGAACCAATATTGACCGAGCTGAAGTCATCTTCTCATCTTGCCAGAGGGTCTTCTTGGCTTGGACAGACTTTAAGTGAGAGATGGAATTCGAATTTGGGGTGTTATATTCTGTCCAAGCAAAGAAGACATTCTGGCAAGATGGGGAAATGACTACAGCTCCATCAATATTGGTTAAAAGACTATTCATCTTGTTTCAAATTGTAGAGAACATTTAGATCTACATTTTTAGATCAAATTTCAAATTTTTGAGGCAATGTTGACCGAGCTGGAGTCATTTTTCGATCTCTCCAGAATGTCTTCTTTGCTTGGAATGACTATAGGCAGGAGAAAGGATGGAAAAGGGGGGAAAGAGAGGGAGAAGTGGAAGGATTGAGAAAGAAGTAATAGAATAATGGAAGATTGAAGAGAAGAAAGAGGAAGAATAAGAATTGTAGTCAGGAGAGGATTGGGAGATGGGAGAAGCTATGAGGAACTTGATTTGAAATGGAATTATGTAGAAAGAAGAAGAATTGTAAGGAGCAGGAGGAGGAGATGAGGATGTTGGAGGCAGGAGAAGGAGAACTCGGAATGGGGAAGAAAATGAAGAAGGGCGAAGAAGAAGAAGAAAAGAAGAAGAAGAAGAAGAAGAAGAAGAAGAAGAAGAAGAAGAAGAAGAAGAAGAAGAAGAAGAAGAAGAAGAAGAAGAAGAAGAAAATGAAGAAGAAGAAGAAGAAGATGAAGAAGAAGAAAACAAGGAAGGAAGGAAAGAAGGAAGGAAGGAATGATGGAAGTTGACATGCAACTACGTAAGAAAGAGTACAGAGAATGAATAATATAGGAATGTAGAAGAAAGAAAATTATGATAAAAGAATGAAAATGCGTTAACTAGTGACAAAATCACAAAAAAATACAACATTAGAAAGTTCAATTTTGAAAATAATTCAACATATGGATAAAATAGCCTAAAGAAGAAGGAGAACAAGAATAATGAGAAGCATGAAGTGGAGGCGAAGAAGGGGGAGGAGAAGAAGAAGGACGATAGAATGTAGTGGAAGCAGAAATTGCCTACTAAATAGATTATTGCTCCTCAGAGGTGTTACCTCAGAGAGCTAAGCAGTTCTGGAGAATCGATGAGTGATTGGTATTCCCTCTCTCACTTTCTCTCTCTCCTCCTTCCTTCCTTCTTCTTCGTCTTCTTCTCCATCTCCTTCTCCTCAAACTCGTCACCATTTAGTAAACCTCAGCCAGAGACAATACTATTGGATCTCGGAGCAATGTGCCATTGTTCTTGGATGTAACCAAAGCGTTTGATCAGTCTTATTGGAAATGGTGATTAGACAATCATTAACGAATTGATTTTCATGAATAATTGACGAATATATATTGGATTGATTCTGCTCTAGCACGTGGATCGAGAAGGTACTTGTTGCATGTAGCTGAATTGAAGATTTATTTTATTGTGAATTCATAAATATTTACTCCTATATTGGGTTCCTGTTTGAGCATTGAAAACTTTTTTCTGAACCCCCCAGGGTGCGTGCATAATGAGTTGAAATATGAAGATGAAATAAATCAAACCTTATTACATCATATATGATCACCTCCATCACATTGTGCTTCAATACTACAGCAGATCCATGAATATAAACTTAAGACTTTAAAAATGTCTAGTTCATATTAAACTTTCTTTTCAAACATATATTAGGCTTTTCAAAAGTCTAGTTTTATATCACTATAAAACTTACTGATATCTCAATTTTGAACTTCATCTTCATCTCCTAACCAACTATGGATTCAACCTGATCCCAGATCGAGCTGAAGTCATTTTCCCATCTTGCCAGAGGGTCTTCTTTGCTTGGACAGACTATAAAACGCCGCCGGTGTAGGCCACAAACCGCGCCACCATTACAACGCCTGCAAATGGAGCTCGGTACAGTCTGTCCAAGCAAAGAAGGCCCTGGCAAGATGAGAAAAAGACGCCGGCTCGGTCAACATTGGTTCAAAAATAATTGATTTGGTCTCAATCGCAGTGAATATTCTGATCAATTACAATTTGAGACGGAATCAATATTTTTTGAACCTATATTGACAGAGCTGGAGTCATTTTCTCATCTTGTCAGAGGATCTTCTTTGCTTGGACTGATTATACCAGATCTGACCCCATCAGATTCCAGCTTGAGCACTTTAAATTACCGTATCGTTTCTATTCTATAGTGATTTGACAGTGGTTTTATATGAAAACTTTCTCAATAATGTGACAGTCAACGCAATTTGCTGTGGCACCCAATTGATATCAACATTATTGTGATTTTCCACTAGTAATACCATTAAACGTTGGAATCTTACTCAGTTTTGAATAAAATTACGTATTCATGTCTAACATTTTCAAATTCAAATTGAAATTCTTTCATTCATTCATAATAATTATGAAGCATATTCACAGTAAATGAATAATATTAATTTATAAAATGATTATGTAAACAGTAGATGTAATGATGAAACAAAATAAGTTCTTTAAACTCATGGAAGACATATATTGAATGTCAGTGTCATTGATAATTGGAGAAATATAATTTATCGATTGTTAGAGGTTATCCATGCTCCTTGAAACTGCAGTACTAAAAATTGGTGAATAATTATACACAAAGAAATCGTAAGTGAGCTGCAAAGCAAGTTTAATTATTCACCAAATAAATATAATCAACAATTGATAGAATAAGATAGCCTCCATTTTCACTTTCAAAGACGAAGATTGGCGCTGCTCATTCCCTCTCTCACACTGAAACATCATACAGAGACTACAGAAAATAGTCACTGTTATATTGGAAAAGTATTCAACGCCATCTATGAGTTTGAATTTGAACTCACTCAACTGAACGGATTCGGCTTCCATTGCTGACTTGCCATTGGCTGGAGGCGTGGCCAAGACTTAAGGGGAAGAGAAGAGCTAGCCGAGCGGACCAATGGTATTGCGAGAAAATTTTAGAGGATGTCCTACAACTCCCTCCACTATTTGGCTGGGAGAGTTCAGTGGATTCAAGTATCTGAATAAACTATTCAAAAGGTAATAGTTGAGTGATTTGGATCACTGGCGGCTTGTACCCAAGAAACAGGTAAAGTGCACGTATCTTTCACTGTACAGCACTTCAACTGTTTCGTGGGCATGAGCCGCCAGTGATCCAAGTCACTGAACTATTATTTTGGATAGGTACTTCTTGAATGTTTACTGGATTTTTTACATTTTTCATAAAATTTGAATAGACTATCTGGAAAAACTGCTATGGAATAATTATTTTTTCAATCTGAAGAGGATAAACATAATTTATCTGGTTTGATTATTGCATTGCAAAAAATATCTTCCCATGTTGAAGGAGATGATGTTGAGTTATTGTAGCCGATGCCGATGAGTTGAGAGGTTTCGTCTGTCCAAACTCACACAAACTCACCATAAATTCAACTCATAAACTAGTAATAGTCAGAGATCCGAAAGCAATTTCAAAAGAGTATACATCTACTGAACATTATATCTGACGCCAAATGTTAGTCGGTTTCGTCTGTCTCTTGTACGAGATGTAACCTACTAACAGCTGATGCGAAACATCTATTGCCTCTTGATTTCGAAAACATCATTCACGCAGAGTTGAATGACATTTTTCAACAACTTTATCAATACATCAGCTGTTGAAGTGTTCAAGGAGCAAAGAAAAAAGCTTCAACGTCAGCTAAATGAAATTAAATTGTATATCTAGCTTGTGCAAACAGTTTCCACGTTAGGAGAGACTTGTGCAATTCCATGAGGAATTTTACGATTTCAGTAAATTTGATGGAAATCCAATTTAAAGTTTGTTCAATTATCTATAGCAATATATTATACTAGCATCAAACATATATTAGTGCTTCGGAGATTTCGAGAATAATACACTTTTCTGGACAGAATTCTCCATCAAAATTAGAACTGAGATAGTGAAGGGCCTGTACCCGGTTTCTTTTTCAAAATTCATAATCATGCTTGTGTGTTTGCCTCTCTCGAGAAATAGGTTGATGAAAAAAAACATTCTACAAACAAGCCCAAAGAAATTCGGTTGAGAATTGTTAGAGTACCTAAAATTTGTGGTCAAGTAAAAATTCAATACAAACTTTCGTCTTCATTCAAACGAGAACAAGCTCTATAATCCTATTGAATTGTGGCTGATTTTTTTCAATTTGAGGTCACATAAAAATTTGAACACAACCCGTTGGCAATTCCCAAACAATAACAAAAGTAGTGACTGAATTTTTTCAATTTGTGGTCAATTTCAAAAATTAAACGTGACCCATGGACGAAGAATCTCGAACAATCTCGAAAAAACTCACGGATTCATTCCTCGTATTACAGTACCCATATAACCCCAAGAATCACAAGTACATATTACATTGATAATGCTAGCCACGTATAGTCTGTCCAAGCAAAGAAGACCCTCTGGCAAGATGGGAAAATGACTCCAGCTTGATCAATATTTGTTCAAGAATTATAAATGAAGTCTTAATAGTAGGTCAAATTGTTACCTACAATTTGAGAGCAAATTGATAATATTTGAACCAAAATTGACCGAGCGGGAGTCATTTTTTCATCTTGCCAGAGGGTCTTCTTTGTTTGGACAGACTATAACAAAACACTAGCTATAAAAGTCATTCATTTGAACGCGGGAAGGGGAATAAAAATCGTGTTCACGGAAAAGGTGAAGTGCTCGTATCTCTTACTGTACAGCACTTCATATTTTCCGTGGGCACGAGCCGCCAGTGGAAGAAAGAATAAGGGAGGAATAAAAAGAATTGCAAATGGTGCTACGGTTTCAATTTCCTCTGAATAAGAGCGGATGCTGAGGATAAAAGAGGAGGAGGAAGAGGAAGAGGAGGAGAGGAAGAGGAGGAGATGGGAGAGGAGGAGAGGCCGAGAAGAAGAAGAGAAAGAAGGAGGAGGAGGAGAGGAGGAAGAAGAAGAGGACGAGGAGGAGGAGAAGGAGGAGAAAAATGGTCGTGGTTATGAAAGAGTGTTATAAGAAGAAGAGTAGGGAGTTGGAGAAGACGGGAAGTAGAATTAAAAACAAGAAGAAGAAAAAGAAGGAGAAATAGAAGAAGGAAGAAGGAGAAGGAGAATGAGGAAGGAGAGAAGAAAAAGGAAGAGAAGAAGAAGAGAAAGAAGAAGGAGGAGGAGAAGAGGGAGAAGGATAAGAAGAATAAGAGAAGAGAAGAAGGACAAGAGGAAGAGAAGAAGAAGTAAAAGAAGAGGAGAAAGAAGGAAAAGAAGAAGAAGGAAGAGAAGAAAGAAGAAGAGGAAGAAGAGAACAGAAGAATAAGAATGAGAAGAAGAAGAAGAAGAAGAAGAAGAAGAAGAGGAGAAGAAAGAGGAAGAGGAAGAAGAGGAGGAGAGAGAAGGAAGAGAAGAAGAAGAAGAAAGAAGAAAGAAGAAGAAGAGTGAGAAGAATGAGAAAGGACAAGGAAGAGGGAGAAGATGAAGAAGAGAAGAAAAGAAGAAGAGAAAAGAGTGATGAGGATGAGAATGAGGAAGAAGAAGAGTAGGTGAAGAGGATAGAAAATAGAAGAAGAGAAGAAGAAGAAGAAGAAGAAGAAGAAGAAGAAGAAGAAGAAGAAGAAGAAGAAGAAGAAAGAAGAAGAAGAAGAAGAAGAAGAAAAAAAGAAGAAGAAGAGAAGAAGAAGAGAAGAGAAAGGAGAAGAAAGAGGAGGAGGGTGAAAATGAAAGTCAACCTCTTTTGGTATGGTTCAACAATATTCTACTCAGTCCTATTCAAGGAATAAAAAGCCGACCACAAAAGAATATTGCTTCTGTTATGCTCAAACAATTTTTTATTCGCAATCTCTACTCCTTCCTCTTCTTCTGCTTTTTTCTTCTTCCTCTTCTTCTTCTTTTCCTTGTTGTTGTTCTACTTCTTCATCTTCATCAGTTTTTTCTCCGTTACTTTTTCTCCTTCTCTGATCATAATTTCTTTGTCACATTCATCACAATTATCTGTCACTTTCTCAATCTATTTAAAGTTCAATTATTTCGCTATCCCTCCTACATTTAATCTTCTCCTATTCATCTTCTTGAATCATGATCAGACCGTTCCTCATTCCATTTTTTAAAAGTGAAACATTGCCTTCAAGACCTCTAGCTTTCTTGACAATAGATTCCAAGTCAACACACTGTAGGCTACTGTTACTGGCCTCACAATTGCTTGGCTTCATATTTTTTGCAATCACAAATGAATGATAGCTTCCATTCCTCACACGTTTCCTCCTCCTCCTCCTCCTCCTCCTCCTCCTCCTCCTCCTCCTCCTCCTCCTCCTCCTCCTCCTCCTCCTCCTCCTCCTCCTTCTCCTCCTCATCCTCCTCCTCCTCATCCTCATCCTCCTCCTCCTCCCAACAATCCTCGTCCTCATCCTCCTCCTCCTCCTTCCAATAATCCTCCTCCTCCTCCTCCTCCTCCTCCTCCTCCCAATAACCCCTCCTCCTTCTTCTCCTCCTCCTCCTCCTCCTTCTCCTCCCCTCCTCTCCTCCTCTCCTCCTCCTCCTCCCACTCTTTCTCCTCCTCCTTCTACTCCCCTACTCTCATCCTCCCAATAATCCCCCTCCTTCTCCTCCCTCCTCCTCCTCCTCCTCCTCCTTCTCCTCCTCCCTCCTCCTCCTTCTCCTCCTCCCCTCCTTCTCCTCCCACTCTTTCTCCTCCTCCTTCTACTCCCCCTACCCCTCCTCCTTTTTTCTCCCTTGCTTTTGTTCTTCTTCGTCTCCTCCTTCTTCTTCTTTTTCTTTTTCTGTTTAACTTCTTCGCCTTTTACTTCTTCTCCATCTACTTTTTCTTATTCTTCTTTTGTTATTTCTTCCTTCAATGTTCTTCCTCTTTATCCATCCCCTTAAACATCACTTCCTTCTTTCCCCCATTTGAAACTTGAAAATTCAAATACTATTTTTTTATATCCTCCTTCTCATGCACCTTCTCTGCTTCTCCTCCTTCTTCTTCTCCTTCTTCTCCTTCTTCTCCTTCTTCTCCTTCTTCTCCTTCTTCTCCTTCTTCTTCTTCTTCTTCCTTCTTCTTCTTCTACTTTCTTTCACTTGTCCTTCTCCTCCTTCTTCTCCTGCTTCTTATTCTCCTTCTTCTTCTTCTTCTTTTCTCCTTGTTCTTCTTCTTCTTTTCTCCTTGTTCTTGTTCTTCTTCTTTGTCTTCTTCTTCTCCTCATTCTTCTTCTTCTTCTTCTTCTCCTCCTTCTTCTTCTTCTTCTTCTTCTTCTTCTTCTTCTTCTGCTTCCTCCTCTTCTTTTCTTTCAACATCCCATTCTACTCAGCCAAGAACTCCAAGGCAAAAAGATCTTAGAAAGACTTTGCTTACTTTCCTCGGTATCCTGTTGCTATGATTCGACTTCAGTCTTCTTTATTTCAATGGGATCCTATTTCATTTCATTTATTTATCTATTTATACTAAAGATATTACAATACTGGCCAAGCTAAACCTGGAGGGTTTTCAGCGTGTGACTTATAATACAGGAGAATACAAATCAATAAAGAATGTTAACTCTAAAATTGCACCATGCATTAAAATACGCATTCTAAATAATAATTAATTCTGTATCAATCAATCGAATATTCATTTATTTTGACACAACAATACATTATTTATCGAGTAATGGAACAAGTTTAATCATAAATATATAATGAAAAGGTTTTCCAATAATGTTTCATATTATAAACAGAGCGAAAGATAAGAATATGCCAAGATAAAAAATATATTTGAATGCATAGAATTGACAAAAGGTTTATCTGTGACACATTGTTCAATCAGTATTATATATCGAATAAAATTCATTAATTGATAAAGACATAAATCATAGAAAATTAATATTAAACGTTCATATGAAACCAACTCAATGACAAGCAACAACCTTTCTTCTGCTTATTTCTCTTCTTCTTCTTCTTCTTCTTCTTCTTCTTCTTCTTCTTCTTCTTCTTCTTCTTCTTCTTCTTCTTCTTCTTCTCCCAGGAGTATTCTCTTATTTCTGAAAGGACCTGACTTAACCGCAACAACACCTATTCTTGTCAGAGACATACGCTCGACAAAATCCTCTCTTGTTTTCTTTTAAACCTAATCCCACTCTCGGCACTCCTCGATAATCCTTTCTAACACACATTCCTCTCCTCCTCCCACTCATCCTCCTCCTCTTCCTCCTCTACCTCCTCTTTTTCTCCTTTCATCGCCTTCTTCTCCTGCAACCCGTCTCCTAGCAATCCTCTTTCTACGAACAAAGTACTCTCATATCCAATATTCTTCTCCTACTCATTATGCTCCATCTCCTCCTTCTCCTTCTTCTCCTCCTTCTCCTTTTCCTCCTCCTTCTCCTTTTCCTGCTTCTCTTCATCCTCCTACTTCTTCTTCTCTCCTTCATCCTCCACCTTCTCCTTATTCTTTTCCTCCTCCCACTCCGCCTTCTCTAATTCCTCCTTCTTCCACTCCTAATCTTTCTACTCCTTCTCTTTCTCACAAAATTCTTCCTCCTATTCCATCCATTTCTCCTCTCTTTTCCCTTTCTTCCGATCCTCCTCCTACATTTCTTGTTCCTCCATCTTTTTATTCTCCTTCTTCTCCCCAAGCCTCTACCGTTAAATAAGGAACTGTCATATCTCCTACTTCTCTTGGTTTTTCTTCAATTCCTCCTCTTCCTCCTTCTCTTCTTCTTCCTCCCCTTCCTTCTCTTCCTCCTCTCCCTCCTCTTCCTTCTCTTCCTCCTCTCCCTCCTCTTCATTCTCTTCCTCCTCTTCCTCTTCCACCTCCTCTTCATTATCTTACATCCTATTCTTCTTGTTTTCCAACTCTTCTTCCTCCTTCTCTTCCTTCTCTTCCTCCTCTTTCTCCTATTCCTTCTCTTCCTCTTCCTCCTTCTCTTTCTCCTTTTCTCTTCTTCCTCCTCTTCCTCTTTCTCCTCCTCCTCTTCCTCCTCCTCCTTCTTTTCCTCCTCTTCCTTCTCTTCCTTCTCTTCCTTCTCTTCCTTCTCTTCGTCCTCTTCCTCCTCTTCCTCCTCTTACTCCTCATCCTCCTCTTCCTCCTCTTACATCCTATCCTTCTTGTTTTCTAGCTCCTCCTATCCACCTCCCTCTTCCTCCTCCTTCTCCTCCTCCTCCTCTTCCTCCTCTTCCTCCTCTTCTCATCCTCCTCTTCCTCTTCTCCTTCCTCTTCCTTCTCTTACATCCTATTCTTCTTGTTTTCCAACTCCTCTTCCTCCTCTTTCTCCTATTCCTCCTCTTACTCTTCCTCCTCCTTTTCCATCTCCTCCTCCTCCTCCTCCTCCCACTCCTCCTCTTCCTTTCCTTACATCACATTCTCCTTGTTTTACAACTCCTCCCATGTCTCCTTTTTCTACTCCCACTCCTTCCCATTCTCCTCTTACTCTTCCTCCTCTTTATTCTTCTACTCTCCATCCCCCTCGTATTCAATTCCTCATCCTCCTCCTCCACCTTTTTCTTCTTCTTCTTCTCCTCCTCCGCCTCATGACCCTCTACCTTCAAACAAAGGAGTCTCATCTCTAAATCTCAAGCTCAACTGAACTTTGCAATGTAGTAGGATTGAGCTTCCAGATAGCTATGAGGGCGTGTACAGAATGTTTCTGAAATTATACCTCAGGTTCCTTCTTACATCAAAATGGAGAGTAAAAATCAAGGAAAACATAAGTCCCAAACATGTAACCTATGTGATAATAACGAAAAATTTCACATGTTTCATTAAATTTTCAATTTTTAAATTTTTTAAATTATACAGGGTGTTTCAGGAGGAATACTTCTCAGGCTGATTCCTTACACCAAGTAGACAAAAAAACTCCATGGGACATACCCCCAAAAACGCTTTGTTACCGAAATAACAATGGCGGAAAATATAGATTTTTCAAAACAAATTAATTTTTCTAATTTTTTAGAGGCTTCACTTAGGGTCTAAAATGATTAATTCCTATGTAAAATTAGCTGAGGAATTCTGTCTGAGGAGGCAGTCTGAAGTCTGTAACTTCAATGGTTATTGAGATAATTGGAAAAAATGTTAAAAAAAGCAATTTTTTCAACAATAATGGTTATAACTGGATAAGAAATCATAAAATTGTATTTTTTATTACTGGAAGTTGAAGAGAGTCGGATTCTAAAGTTGGATGAAAGCGATTGTGTAATTCTTACCCAAATCTCAGAAATGGCGATCAAAAATCGCAAAATCGCTACTAAACACAAATTCATCACTTGTGCTATGTTTTGTCAATTTTGCGATTTTTGATTGCTATTTCTGAGATTTGATTAAGATTTACACAATCGCCGCCATTTAACTTTTTCTTTAAAATTCGGCACTCTTCAACTTTCATAAATTAAAAAATAATAATTTTATGATTCATTATCCAGTTATAACCCTTAGGCTGAGGCCGCACTGCCGGTGGGTAGAGCCTGGAGGGTGGAGGGTAGTTGGTAAATCTATAGAACGTACACACCATCCACAGTAATAAATCGTATGAATGGTATGACGTCATTCTGTTTTTTGAAGTTATGTTGTCCATATTTAAGAATTTCAAGTTGGCGGCTGAACACATACCATTCATACGATGTATTACTGTGGTGTGTATGTTCCAGAGTTTTACCAACTACCCTCCACCCTCCAGGCTCTACCCACCGGCAGTGCGGCCTCAGCCTTATTGTTGAAAAATGGCGTTTTCTGGCATATTTTTCCAATTATCTCAATACCCGTTGAAGTTACAAACTTGGAACTGGTATCATTGAAGAAGAAGAAGAGAGGAGAAGAAGAAGAAGAAGAAGAAGAAGAAGAAGAAGAAGAAGAAGAAGAAGAAGAAGAAGAAGAAGAAGAAGAAGAAGAAGAAGAAGAAGAAGAAGGAGAAGAAGAAGAAGAAGGAGGAGAAGAAGACGAAGAAGAAGAAGAAGAAGAAGAAGAAGAAGAAGAAGAAGAAGAAGAAGAAGAAGAAGAAGAAGAAGAAGAAGAAGAAGAAGAAGAAGAAGAAGAAGAAGAAGAAGAAGAAGAAGAAGAAGAAGAAGAAGAAGAAGAAGAAGAAGAAGAAGAAGAAGAAGAGGAGGAAGAAGAAGAAGAAGAAGAAGAAGAAGAAGAAGAAGAAGAACAACAACAACAAGAACAACAAGAACAAGAACAAGAACAACAAGAACAAGAACAACAAGAACAAGAACAACAAGAACAAGAACAAGAACAAGAAGAAGAAGAAGAAGAACAAGAAGAAGAAGAACAAGAAGAAGAAGAACAAGAAGAAGAAGAAGAAGAAGAAGAAGAAGAAGAAGTAGAACAAGAGGATGAAGAAGAAGATAGCACAAGAGTGGTACATTCATCGTTGCAAACCGCAGAACCCCTTCTTCTCTTTAGCAAACTGTCAGGGGCTCCGGCCTTATCACATCTCACCTATCGGCAGTGCTGACCAACAACACCTAACTGATGACTTATTTCACCCCTCCTGTTCCCCACTCCATAATTATTCTCTTGTTTGTCTATTCCACATTCCATGACCTTCTGTTCTCTTGTTCCACAATTCTCTACTCTTTCTTCCATCTATCAACTCAATATCCTGCCTTAGAATACTGCTGACAAATTTCAGAAATCCTGCTCCTCATTCCATATTTTTCTGATTTCTCTTCCCTTTTCTGTTTTTCACTGGCGGCTGGTGCCCACAAAACCGGTGAAGTGCTGTACAGTAGAAGATACGGGCACTTCACCTGTTTCGTGGGCACGAGCCACCAGTGATGTCAGTTTCAGTATACCAGAGATTGATAATATTGTGTAGCAATCGAAATATTTTAAATCCCATATCTTTTTTCTATAAGTTTCAGTCTCTGTCAGTTTCAGTATACCAGAAATTGATAATATTGTGTAGCAATCGATATATTTCAAATTCCATATCTTTTTTCCATAAGTTTTCATAGTCTTTACCAGGGCTTTCTACGTAGGTTCCTAACCTAGGTCCCCACATCCGGCCCGCGGGTAGAGTTCGTCCAGCCCGCCGAGATTTATCAGATTATTAAAAATATATTGTAGAAAACTGGTTTTATATGTGTTTTCCATTGATGGAATATAAATTTTTTCTCTTTTTTCTGAAATTTGGTAATGAAAGGGAGACCTTGACCATACCTCATATAACACTTTCCTTTACTTTTTTAGGTGGTGAATAGTATATCACATAATGAGTGTGGAAAAGGCGTTTTTACAAATGAATAATTATGTTCTTCAAACGAGCGGTTCGCGAGTTTGGAAAATTAGTATGAGTTTGTAAACTTTTCCTCACGAATTATGTACATTTTTTTCGTCATACTAGACTGAGAAGGATTTATTAAAACCTCAAACAACTGAAAACATTAACTGAAGCCAACATAACCTCAACACAACACTAGCAGTAGCACAAAACAAACGCACACAATGAACTGTCATGGCGGCTCGTTCGACTCGTTTATTCATACGTCGGAGTTTGGAAAAAACAGCTGTGCTAGATTTTTAATGCTGTAATTATCATCGTGATGATGACTAGTGCCGTAATAATCATCGAAATGATTATTCCCGCATTCAGAACAGCTGATCTTTGATTCTCCTGTAAACGGCAATTTTTCAAACGCAAATCTAGCTTGGAAAGTTGTGTATTACATACGTGTATGGCGAAAAGAAATTTTCCGCCATCTTGGATCCGCCATACTGAATCCATCTTCAATTTCTTGAATGGGAAGGTGGACATATTATTCATGAACTCGATGCAGTTTTTCAAGAGAAATGGAATGCCGGAAACCGCACATCGGTATGTCAAACCGTTTAGGAGTAATTTTATTTTTAATCAGAGATCTTCACTATTAATCAACTATAAAAGACAACATCTTGTCTTTTCATTCATTATAAATCTGTTAATAGCTTTAAACCAGTTCACCCTATCAAGATGCGGTTTTCGCCATTCATTTTGTCTTAAAATTCTGCATCCAAATCATGTATCACATGACTATCTTACATTTCAGAAAATTATGAAAAATCCAAGATGGTGGACTACATTTGTAAAATAACCAATGTGGTTCTGTCTGTTGGCAGCATTGAACAGCTTTCATTTTGAATGAATGTCTTATTTGCTCGACAAGACTATAGTAACATAATTATGGTATTTTCCCTAAAAATATTAGCGCAAATATTCTGATTTGAACTACCAAAATTCAGCCGAATTCCAGTTTCCCCCACTGCCGGCTCGTGCCCACGAAACAGGTGGAGTGATATACAGTAAAAGATACAGGCACTTCACCTGTTTTGTGGGTAAGAGCCGCCAGTGGCTCCCATACCCGTTTTTCATTTTCCCCAATGTCAGGCAGTTATGGAGCTAACTTCTTATAATAACCTTACCTCACACCGGCATTCCTTGCTTTTCTATCCCTCCGCTCATCATTCCTTTCCTCCCCCCCTTTCCTACTTCCATTCCCTTCTTTGTTCCCAGTTCAGAACACATTATTCAGCAGAGGGTCAGCTGAGCTGTCAGCAGCAAATAGCGGGGGACGTATGGTCTGTCCAAGCAAAGAAAACATTCTGGCAAGATGGGAAAATGACTCCAGCTTAATGAATATTGGTTCAAAAATTATGAATTTGATCTCAAATTGTAGATCAGAATGTTTCCTACAATTTGAAACCAAATTTATATTTTTTAATCAATATTGATCGAGCTGGAATCATTCTCCCATCTTGCCAGAATGTCTTCTTTGCTTGGACAGACTAAAGGTGAGTTGGTTAATTGGCGCCTAAAGTCTTCTTATCAGCTGACAGTGAAGAGTGTTGACCGAGCGGCTGAATTGTGGGGTTAAGTCACGAGCGCATGTGGGCGGTGTTGGATGGCTGACCGAGATAAGTTAATGAGTTCTTTGAAGCGCAGATACCTCATCAAATCCTTTATCAAGCCCCCTTATTTCATTTTCATTTTTTATTTAGCGTATGACTTTTGATAGTGGGGAGACCCAAGGGTTGTTTCATTTCGCCGTACAGGCCTAACCTAATTTCCCCAGGTGAAAACATGTAGATCCAAAATTATAATAATTGATAATTAAAATCCAAAAAATAATTGAAAAGGGTAGTGATATTAACATTAAAAATAAAAATCAGTCTTAAAGTAGCCCTAATATAGAAGAAACATTAAGATCCATGTGAGTTATAGCCTATTCCTTTTACACTTGCAAAAAACAATTTTGAAAAAGATTTTCTGACTCCAAAAAAGTAGTAAAGAAACAGAAACACTTTAAAAAATTACTCGACCATGTGGATTAAATCAAATTTCAACTTGAAATATTAGGAGCACGAAAATTCTTCAATCGATTACAGATATCTTCGATACGATAAGATTTTCTCTTTTCTTATTAGTTTATTGGATTAATCCGTAATTCGTTACAACTTTTTCAAGGTCATGAAATGGAGCATGCATTGCATAGCATACTTTGAAGTCAGGATATGTGTCATAATTTAAATTTAAGCCACATAATTCAGAATTCTCGAGCTTGAAACTAGATCTATTCTCCATCTTGAATTAGTGTTTCTGATCGGATCTTCAATGTTAACAGTAAACTTTATCAAAATTCAGGATTTTTTCAAGTGAAAAGTGTTTTTTGAAAGTTGAAATTGTAATGTAAACATCCATCATCCATCATCATTCATTCACTATGTAGCCTAAACATCATCATCCACTTATCACCTTTGATTAAAATACTACATATAAGTCGCAATTGTAATAATAAATAATATGATTATATTGACAATATTGTCAGGAATTTATGTCAAAGAGAAACTTTCGATTGAAAGACTATCAACAAACGAGGAACTAA
This sequence comes from Sogatella furcifera, assembly GCA_017141385.1. Taxonomy (NCBI): domain Eukaryota; kingdom Metazoa; phylum Arthropoda; class Insecta; order Hemiptera; family Delphacidae; genus Sogatella; species Sogatella furcifera. The sequence continues at coordinate 14,890,017 of CM029558.1, read as the reverse complement.
AATAATCTTTAGCTCACGTCAATATAGCTCAAGTCAAAAGCTGATATATCAATATTGACTTCATTGATTTGGAAAATCATCATCTATATTCCATTCACGATGGCTTGAGAAGAGATAAACAGAAGCTGTGCATGTGTGTGTGTTCGACTGGAGTGGCTTTGTTTTAGCCACGCCATAAACAAGTCACAGCAATGCCGAAATCCCGAATTTTGTTGCAGGCAATTCAGAATAAGTATCTCTAAGTAATCTTTTTTATAGGTACATATTGGGAAATTGCTTGTTTCGGTTGTCTCTCGACTGCATTAACCTAAAATGAACAAACAATTATAGTCAAAGTTTTTGTCTCAATGCTTTGGTTACAGTCCCGACAACAAAATTCGGGATTCCGGCATTGCTGTGACTTGTATATTATGTCGTGGCTAAAACGAAGTCACTCCAGTCGAACACACACGCATGCAGAGCTTTTGTTTATCTCGTCTCAAGCTATATCGTGAATGAACTATAGGCAAAACTGAATGGCAACATCATGTGTTGGAGCACAGATGAAAATGCCTTACTGGCGTTTGCTATATCCTCCGAGCAAACATATCTAACATAATCTAAACAATATTCTAAAACTTGTTGAATATCATTGAACATCATTACTATCAATATTATTGATTATCGATATTATTGACTATCGATATTATTGACAATCGATATTATTGACTATCGATATTATTGACTATCGAATTTTGTAGATGATTTGTTTTAAGAACATCTAAACAAGGCTCAAGAAAACTTGAGAAAGGGCACAAGTGTGAGAGAAAGAGGAAGATCCAGAGAAAGAGGAAGGGATAATTCAGACACTAGAAGAGAGAGAGAGAGAGAGAGAGAGAGAGAGAGAGAGAGAGAGAGTGAGAATGACAGAGATGGCGAGAAAGTAAGTTATTTCTGAAATTGGAGTCAGAATTAAACGTGCAAAGGCTCAATTCTTGTAATAGGTAATTCCTCGCTGTTGGGATGGTGGCTTGGTATGCAGTGGTGGGGGGGGCTGGTTTCAGGGGTGTTAGTGTTCCAGGGGAGGGGGGGGAAGTTAGAGTTTGAGGGGTGGAAGGGGGGTTTCTCTCGGTTCGTGAATCATTGTAATTGGCTTAGAGTCGAATGTCACCTGTTTTGATTCCCAGATTATGATGGGATTTTCACTCCTTCCCTTCCTTTTCCTCACAACTTCTTCTTCTTCTTCTTCTTCTTCTTCTTCTTCTTCTTCTTCTTCTTCTTCTTCTTCTTCTTCTTCTTCTTCTTCTTCTTCTTCTTCTTCTTCTTCTTCTTCTTCTTCTTCTTCTTCTTCTTCTTCTTCTTCTTCTTCTTCTTCTTCTTCTTCTTCTTCTTCTTCTTCTTCTTCTTCTTCTTCTTCTTGTTCTTGTTCTTGTTCTTGTTCTTGTTCTTGTTCTTGTTCTTGTTCTTGTTCTTGTTCTTGTTCTTGTTCTTGTTCTTGTTCTTGTTCTTGTTCTTGTTCTTGTTCTTGTTCTTGTTCTTGTTCTTGTTCTTGTTCTTGTTCTTGTTCTTGTTCTTGTTCTTGTTCTTGTTCTTGTTCTTGTTCTTGTTCTTGTTCTTGTTCTTGTTCTTGTTCTTGTTCTTGTTCTTGTTCTTGTTCTTGTTCTTGTTCTTGTTCTTGTTCTTGTTCTTGTTCTTGTTCTTGTTCTTGTTCTTGTTCTTGTTCTTGTTCTTGTTCTTGTTCTTGTTCTTGTTCTTGTTCTTGTTCTTGTTCTTGTTCTTGTTCTTGTTCTTGTTCTTGTTCTTGTTCTTGTTCTTGTTCTTGTTCTTGTTCTTGTTCTTGTTCTTGTTCTTGTTCTTGTTCTTGTTCTTGTTCTTGTTCTTGTTCTTGTTCTTGTTCTTGTTCTTGTTCTTGTTCTTGTTCTTGTTCTTGTTCTTGTTCTTGTTCTTGTTCTTGTTCTTGTTCTTGTTCTTGTTCTTGTTCTTGTTCTTGTTCTTGTTCTTGTTCTTGTTCTTGTTCTTGTTCTTGTTCTTGTTCTTGTTCTTGTTCTTGTTCTTGTTCTTGTTCTTCTACTTCGTCTTCTTCTCCTTTTCCTCCCAACTTCTTCTTCTTCTTCTCCATTGTTCTCCTCGTTCTTTCTCTTGCTATTGTTCTTCTTATCTTCATTCTAAGAATTTTATTTTCAAATTTCTTTTCTTATCCTATTTTCTTTTCTTCTTCCCTTGTTTACTTTCCAACTTCTTCTTCTCCTTTCAATTCTTTCCCTTTTTATTCTCTTGAATGTATGATAATTTATTCTAACAAAATGCTACTTACAACTCACAAGCTGAACATAACCTATTAATAATGAGCAATATAATATTTAATGGTATAAATATTTTATATAATTGTATAGCTTACAACTTCAATCATACGATAATAGTAATAGAAAACAATATTAAGCCGTACTGTATAACTTATTTTTGGTAAAAAAGTAGGATGAACTTAATAGCTGACGTCACAATAGTTACGCGGTTTCGTCTGTCTCTTACAACGTGATGTAACCTACTAACAGCTGATGTAAAGCATCTATTGTCTCTTTTGATTCCAAAAGACAACGCTCATTGACAACAGCTGTTGGAGCGCACAAGGAGTAGACGATACCGCCTTACCTCTTGGCGTCAACTAATGTAGCCTATTGTAAATAATAAGGCATTATTCTACTTGTATTGTCTCTTCTACAGAAACACCCCAATTGCGAGAACATCTCAAGACTTGGAGACTTCAACTTAGTTCTTCATCTCAATCACTCACACTTCTCTCTCCACCTCACTCCAAATCACTCTCTCTTCTTCATCTCTTCTTCTCCTTCTCTCTCAACATTTGACACAATTCTCTCTCTCTCTCTCTCTCTGTCTTATTCTGATTTTATCGATAGTTGTGCTTCTACATGTATTCAAAATTGATTCAAACATGTCTTACTCAAGATATCAGTTTTCCTTCCTTCTCTACTTACTCACTCTCTTCCATACACTCTCACTCAATTTCTCTCTCTCTTTTCTCCATTCAATAGTTTTCCTTCCTTCTCTACTTACTCACTCAATTTCTCTCTCTCTCTCTCTTTTCTCCATTCAATAGTTTTCCTTCCTTCTCTACTTACTCACTCTCTTCCATACACTCTCACTCAATTTCTCTCTCTCTCTCTCTCTCTCTCTCTTTTCTCCATTCAATAGTTTTCCTTCCTTCTCTACTTACTCACTCTCTTCCATACACTCTCACTCAATTTCTCTCTCTCTCTCTCTCTTTCTCCATTCAATAGTTTTCCTTCCTTCTCTACTTACTCACTCAATTCTCTCTCTCTCTTTTCTCCATTCAAAAGTTTTCCTACCTTCTCTACTTACTCACTCTCTTCCATACACTCTCACTCAATTTCTCTCTCTCTCTCTTTTCTCCATTCAATAGTTTCCCTTCCTTCTCTACTTACTCACTCTCTTCCATACACTCTCACTCAATTTCTCTCTCTCTCTCTCTTTTCTCCATTCAATTTCTTCATTTCCCTCCCTGTCTCTTTATCTATCTTTCTCTGTATCCTGCTTTCCTTTTCTCTCCATCTTTCTTTGTATCTGCCTCTTCCTCTGGTTTAATCTCTCAGCTTGTATTGAACTATTTCCTTCTTCATCTTTTAACCTATATTACAACACGTGTTCCAATTCACATCAAGCCTTGTTTGCTTCATTAGTATGATGAATAAATAGCACAGGCTGACTGCCGCTTTATTGTAAGCTTCTGTTTGACTGAGGAATTTGTTTGAAAGTCAGGATACATAGATTTTAATTCATGATCTATGTTTGATATCATCTGTTAAACGAAATATTACCCACAACATCAGTACCTGTACATAATTGACAATAATATAACTTGGAATTTGTTTAATATCGCCTTACTCCTTAGCGTCAGATGAACATAATAATCTATACCCTATTCACAATTACTTGAGACGAAATAAGAAACTTTTCTGCATGTACAGGTAGCTATTTTTGTTTGAGCTTGAGAAAAAGCCAAGAGATGTGATTGGCTACAGCTGTTCGACTGCAGCCGATCGTCGTATAAAGTAATACCTCCCTTTACATGCACAAAAAGTTTGTTTATTTCGTCTCAAGTGATCGTGAATAGGGTATAGTCATTATTTATTTATCCCATTTATCTACAAATATGAAAGTTATTGAGAAGAAAGATAGTTATTACATAATAATTACTTCAGTCATTAGTCATGAGCTAAGGTGTTACTTTATAACTTATGAGCTCGATGTAGTAATTGGGTACTAGTGTTATTAGCCTACTTACTACTGAGCTTACTGCTGCTAGCACTTCAATGTTGAAATATCTGATAAACCTACTCGATAATTTTCCTATGAAGAATTTCAATAACAATAACTATAACCTTCCAACATAGGGTGATGTTATCACCCTATCATGCCAGTATAACATGACCCTCGATTGATAACCTTTCAATGGAGTTACACTATAATTCCTCCAACACTACAAATAAGTAGATATACATGATGTTTGATAGGTAATTTACATGGATATACATACTATATCAAGAGGTATTATGAGGATGGTTCACTACAAATTAATAACTGAAATTGTTTGACGATTAGAAGTCTAGATTTTGCGTACAAGTTTTATCGTTATACTGAGATCGTCTCATTTATACCCCATTTTCGACAAATCTTTCTAGAAACTTCGTCAGAGCTCCCGAAAGTGATTCACTGAACTCTATGATCTTCACCTCATCAATCACAAATTTGTCAGGAGAAAACACCTCTCCATCATATCAGGCTCAAACAACTTGGGAATTTGGATTTATATACTTGTATATGTATTTCACGAACCTATTTTTCATTCATGTAAAGTTTTAGCAACCTACCGTATAGGCTAAAACGTAGAAAGAATAAAGATATACGGAAAGTAAGGAGTTAGAAACTTGAAGAAGAAGAAAAAAAAGAAGGAAAGTTGAGTAAGAAGCAAAGAGTAGGTTTTTAACTTCAACTAGTATCCACTGGCGGCTCGTAAACAGATGAAGTACCCGTACTGTGCAGCACTTCACCTGTTTCGTGGGCAGCACTTCACCTGTTTCGTGGGCACAGTGATAGTATAGTCTGGCCAAGCAAAGAAGAGCCTCTGGCAAGATGGGGAAATGACTCCAGCTTGGTCAATATTGATTCAAAAATTATTGATCTGGTCTCAATTGCAGGAAACATTCTGATCTACAATTTGAGACCAAATCAATAATTTTTGAACCAATATTGACCAAGCTGGAGTCATTTCCCCATCTTGCCAGAGGCTCTTCTTTGCTTGGCCAGACTATAGCTTGGTCATAAACAATTGTTGAATGATGCCATCTGTATTCTTATCTGAACAATAGAGTAACATCCGAATTCTTATAATGTTATGAGTTTAGAATCTACTACTAAACAATACAAAAATTAAAAATATTAAATTATAATTGATTGAATTGTTCATTGAATAAAAATTCAAAAGATAAACTTTATTTAAAATTGTATGACATATTGTATCAATTCCGAATCTTGATATCTTTTTATTATTATTATTATTATTATTATTATTATTATTATTATTATTATTATTATTATTATTATTAATATTATTATTAATATTATTATTATTATTATTATTATTATTATTATTATTATTATTATTATTATTATTATTAAGAATCTTGATAGATTGTTCAATTATCTATCAATTATTGCAAGTACTTTAATCTATAATCGAAGCACCAGAAATGTATTATATCGAAAAATGTAAACTATAAAGTATATGGAGCAGTTTGTCGTACCGCGGAATTGATCCGCTAGAGCGCAGCACATACAGGTTGAGATTGTAGCCACGCCTACTGGCTAACCGGCTAGCTACTCCCACTGAGCAGTCTCTTGTTTCCAACTCAGCCACCAGATGTCAGCAGTTACTGGGTCGATTATATGTATAGTTTGTCCAAGCAAAGAAGACCATCTGGTAGGATGGGAAAATGACTCAATCTTGGTTCAAATTTGAATATTGGTTAAAAAATTATCAATTTGATCTCAAATATTATGGAAAACATTCTGTTCTACATTTTAGAACATATTTGCTAGGGACAGATTATAACAGGTGATGTAATGCATCTATTGCTTCTATCCATTTTGAAAACATTATTTACTCTTAGAAAAGATTATATATTTTTAAGCATTACAGTAGTATTTACACTGTACTGTGCACTGTGGTAAACATTACACTGTGGTATTCACTATATATCATAGTGGTATTCTCCAGTTCGTGTAATATCGAAGGATGTAAATACATGGAAGTGTGTCATACGTGTATCTCATCTATCTATATCTATAAAAGCGAAATGGCACTGACTGACTGATTCATTCATCACCAGAACTAAAAATCTACTAAACCGAATGCGTTCAAATTTTGCAGGCATGTTCAGTTGGACGTTTAGACGCGCGCTAAGAAAGGATTTCGAAAGCTTTTCAAGGATACGCCAAATATTTTAGTTTTTCTAGAGTTTTTCGGCGTTTTCCTCATTTTTTCGAGAACCAATCGGTGAAAAATGTTGATATTTGGTGAGAAAGTTCATATAAGGTCTAGAAATGTTGTGTCAAAATATTTTTGCAATCCGTTCAAGATTACGCCAGTAATAAGGTTTTCAAAATTGTAGATGTGTTGCGGGTTGCATATCTTCCGCCTTGATACGACCAATCCTAACTGTAAATTGAATGGTTCAGCGACAAGGTAATTAGAATAGAAAGGTATGAGTCATCAGCATCGTAGCCGGGAGGAAACAGTGAATTCTGACGTCATTGGCACCACAGCTGTTTAGCAAACCTAGAAGTTAGGAACTTCAACTGCTCCTTGTGCGTTCCAACTTGGTTCTAAACGCTGATGTTGTAAATTGATTTTTCTATGCCTATTTGAAAAACTTTTTGGCAATAGCTATATGGCCCATATTCATATTATTTACATGCAATCTATCTATTTCCAACCCTCTTCTCGTAACCTCTTTTCCCATAATGTTTTGAAATAGAAATTTTTGCCTCTTTATTGTCGATATGATGAACTCATTTTCTTGAAATCACCATACAATAGCAAGAGTTCATTTTGCTTAATACAATTATATAACTTACAGTTTGAATGCAATTGGGAAAAGATTCTGTACTAATAACAAAAACCACATGTTTGCAAAAAAATGATGCAGTGATAACATAATAGCCTGTTCAAATCAGAGTTCATATTTTCCGTGACGTCAGAAATGATTTTAATCTATTTACTTTGATTAGAACGCACAAGGAGCAGACGAAGTTCCTAATTTCTAAGTTCGCTAAACAGCTGTGGTGCCAATGACGTCAGAATTCACTGTTTCCTCCCGGCTACGATGCTGATGGCTCATACCTTTCTATTCTAATTACCTTGGTTCAGCGAGATTATAGATGAATTAATTCGGAAGAACACTTGTTTAGGCTTCTTACACACTGGTGTATCGTATTATAGATCGAGCCTCATGTTTGGATTTTGTTCCTATAATAACATATGTTGATTATGATCTTGAATATTGAACATATGTTATTATAAAGATGAATTTCAAAACATCAGGCTAAATACATGATACAATACACCAATGTGTAAGCAGCCTTATTACTTACATGAGTATGTGTGAAACCGTTAAAATTTCATGTATGTCCGTTTAGCAGGAGCAGTTACGATCTAGCCTTCATGTATCTTGTATATTATTAGAGCTTGGTGTGGCTCATATGTGAGGAAGAGATCAATATACTCCATTAATCACTATGTAAGAGGGTATGGGGTGTGGTTAAGTAGGAAGTTGAGAGAAGAAAGAGAAAAGGGGAAGCGGTGAGCGGAAGAAGAAGAAGAACTGAAGAAGAAGAAGAAGAAGAAGAAGAAGAAGAAGAAGAAGAAGAAGAAGAAGAAGAAGAAGAAGAAGAAGAAGAAGAAGAAGAAGAAGAAGAAGAAGAAGAAGAAGAAGAAGAAGAAGAAGAAGAAGAAGAAGAAGAAGAAGAAGAAGAAGAAGAAGAAGAAGAAGAAGAAGAAGAAGAAGAAGAAGAAGATGAAGAAGAGGAAGAAGAGGAAGAAGAAGAAGAAGAAGAAGGTGTTAAAATTGAAGAGACCGCGGAAGTGTTACATATGGACGACGAACGGAAAATTCAAAATTCAATTTTCTCTGCGTTAAACCCCTGGTAGGATAGTTTGCGCAACCTGAGAAGACACACCGTTTACATACACTTTGCATAGTAACCAAGTGCCTTCTCATCTTATAAGAGCTATAAAACTCTAGAAGCGTTCATCTGGAGCATTTGAGCCGAATTTTATAGGCTCAATGGGAGCGGATGTGGATGAAGAAAGAGAGAAGAAAGAAAAGATGGAAAAAAGTGAAGAGAAGAAGGAGAAGAAGATATGGAGAAGAGGAATAGAAGAGAATGAGACACAGAAGAAAGAAAGAGAATAATCAATCATTCAGAGAGAATGACGAAGACCAAAGTTGTATAGTCTGGTCGAGCAAAGAAGACATTCTGGCAAAATGGGAAAATAACTCCAGCTCGGTCAATATTGGTTCAAAAATCATAAATATGATTTGAATTTGTAGAAAACATTCTGCTCTACAATTCGAGACCAAATTTATAATTTTTTAACCTATCGACCGAGCTGGAGACATTTTCCCATCTTGCCAGAATGTATTCTTTGTTCGACTTCACTATAGTAACTATAGTTACTATTGTAACAGCCGATGTAAAGTACAGTGACTATATCTATAGTCATAGTAATGTAAAGCATCCATTGTTTTTTTTCATATTATCAACATCATCTATATCCTATTTGAGACGACTTGAGACAGAATAAACAAACTTTGTGCATATAAGTATAGGGTGGCTACCTAAAAACTAAAGCTAGCCAATAAACGACACGTAATAGTATTGGCAAATACTTGTTTATTCAGGGCTACTGTATTCATCGAAATGTTCAAATGATGAATATCAAAGTACCCTTTTAAAAAATTTTTATTTGGTATAACATGTTTCGGCGTTCTTGAGCTATTGAAAATACGTATGTGTCCGTCTATTTTTTGTCGAGATTGTGTCTTTCTGTTGCTATGGTTTGCGTACTTTGTGAGTTTGTTTATTTCGTCTCAAGTCATCGTGAATGAGGTAGGCTATAGGTAAATTACAACACTAGGAGGCAAGGTTACAAGTAGCAAGAGAAAAGGCTATGTTTTCGAAGTCAGCTACGTTAATGTACCAACTGCAAGTATTTACAGACTAAGTACCTTTTTTATCCAATTAAGATAGAAATAATAGAAAGAAACCTGACTAAAAAAAAGTTATGTTTTTAGATGAAAAGGTAAAAAAATATATTATATAAATATAGTCTGTCCATGCAGAGAAGACCCTCTGTCAAGATGAGAGAATGACTCCAGCTCGATCAATATTGGTTCAAAAATATTATTGATTTAGTTTCAATCGTAGGAAACATTCTGATCCACAATTTGAGATCAAATCAATATCTTTTAAACCAAAATTGACCGAGCTGGAGTCATTTTCTTATTTTGCCAGAGGGTCTCCTTTGCTTGAACTGACTATAGCTGCTAGTATTCACAGTACCTCAGTACCTCTCAGCTAGACTCAGTACCTCTTTTTTATCTCCTCAAGATAGAAACCTGACTTTAAAAAATGATTTTTTCTTTTGTGGAGCCTTATTTACATGCTGAGGATTGTACAAAATAAGTAGAAGAAGAATTAGATAGAAGGGTAGGCCTAAAAAAAATATAGTCTGTCCATGCAGAGAAGACCCTCTGGTGAGATGAGAAAATGACTCCAGCTCGGTCAATATTGGTTCAAAAATTATTGATTTAGTTTCAATCGTAGGAAACATTCTCATCCATAATTTGAGATCAAATCAATATTTTTTTAACCAAGATTGAATTAGCTGGAATCATTTTCTCATCTTGCCAGAGGGTCTTCTTTGCTTGAACAGACTATACCCAGAAAGATAAAATAGTGAAATATGTAGGGATATGAAAGAAAATATGATGCGTGAATGTGTGGAAAATGCGTATATTGGAAAGAAATGAGATTGACTGGACCATCTTCCCATCATCTCTGGGGAATTGAATCTCTCAACAACTCTCTCTTACCTTTTATTTCTCACTCTCTCTTCCCATCTACTTTATCTCCCATCCCTCTCTTCTACAATATTTTCTCTGTGTTCTACTAAACCCTCTTCTCGTCTCAAGAGAATAAGAAACTCAGCACATACTATATCACTCTTCTCTCTCTTTCTTTTTTACTCACTCACTCTCCAACTCTTTCTCTCTCTCTCTCTTTCTCTCTCTTTTCTCTCTCTCTTTTCTCTCTCTCTTTTCTCTCTCTCTTTTTCTCTCTCTTTTCTCTCTCTCTCTCACTCACTCTCTCTCTCTCTCTCTTCCTCCCTCCCCCTGCGTTGAATGTAGGACTGTGCCCTAACTCCGCTTCTCCTGGTAAAAATTGAGCTAGCTTTTTTCTTATATTCTATACCTTTCACTCTTCCTTTTTTATTTCATCTCTCATTTTGTTTCTAGCTATTCCTCTCATTCTACTCCTCACTCTCTCACTTTCTCTTCCCCCATCACTCCTTTTCCTCCTCGATTCTCTTTACTCTCTTTCTTTCTCATTCAATCCGTCTCTTACTCACACACTTTCTCAATATAAATTACTCCTTCTTACCCTTTCTTTCTAATCTCTCTTTTATTATTTTCCATCTTTTCTCTTTCCCGCAATTTTCTCTTTACTCCTTTACTTCGTGGGTTGAGTGGGAGAGGGGGCTTGCATGCCTCAACTTCGCCCACAAACTCTTGTAAAATTTTTACAGAGTGTAAAATATTGTTATTTTATCTATCCATGTATCTCCTCTCCTTTCTCTCGCCTCACTTTATTCATCAGTTCGATTTGATTTTGTATTCTTTAAGTAGTTGCAAAGTTGATATTGTGGTATATAACCATAATAAATGAGAAGACAAGATGTTCTAAAACCACTGATTCATTAGAAAATCGAGATACAGTTACTCTGGTAACTCAGTTTACCAGAGATTGATAATGATGTAACAACCGAAACCGGTATCTCGATTTTCTAAAAAATCAGAGGTTTTACAACATCTTGTCTTTTCATTTATTATGACTTTTTATTCATAATTCATATTCATTTATTATGACTTTTTATTCATAATACATTCATTTGCTCTTCTCATTTCAATTCTATTTCTAATAGTTTATTGTTCAGTAATTTTAATCATTTCTCATTATTATACTTTGTTATTCTTCTTTAATCATGTTACTCAACTCCATAGACAAAAATTATTCGATGAATCTATAGTATTTGTACAGAAATTCAGTGTGGGGTAAAGTGTAAGAGAGGGCCGCCTACGCCCCAACTTCGCCCTCCCAGGATATCAAATGGAGGCAGCCATTCTATTCTATTCTTTCTTCCTATCACACCTTCGTCTTTCATTCTCCTGTTTCTTTTTCTGACTCTTCTTTCCTCTTTGTGATTAACTTTTCCTCTTTGTTAAACTTTCTCTCTTTCCTCTCTGAATCTCCACTCTCTTCGTTGTAGAAGAAAACCACGAAAACTTTTGAGCAGCTTTGGTGCAGCTGTATTATTATCTCCTCTAGCTGGGAACACTTGAGCACGTGACACTCACATCTCGCCTATACCACCCTTACCACTCATACTAAATTCATAATATTGCTGTCCACAAGGAGTTCAGAAGCCAACTGAGTAACTCCACTATTTTTCAAATTGCGTTAATCACATGGCTGTGTTGCATTTATGAACACTTTTCATTTGCCAAACTGACTAACTCCATAGTTATAAGATTCACCACTAGAATGAGCTGAATTGCTATGGCAACTGAATATTTCACCAGCTGTTTCAGTGGCCAATTTGACTTACTCCACGTTTTCATAACAACTGATGTGCGCATGGTTGAATTAGTTCTACAGAAGTTTATTTCAAGACTGTTTCGTTTTTATAACCACACAGTTAGTGGATAATGTGACATTATCGTTTTGTTTACTTCATAAATTGCAAAAAGTATCTATGAGTAACGACAGCAGTTGACATTTTTGGTGACAACTCAGACTTGGATCCAGACTTTCTACCAGGTTCAGATTTAGATGCAAGTAATAATTCTTCAATTCATTAAAAAATCAAACCAGAAACTTTCAATAATTTAGGCTCTAGTAGGGTTTACCAACCGGATAATGATGTTGAAGAAAGCAGTGACTGAAGATTCTGGTGTTAGGCCAGAACACATTGTTTTGTACTCAGACTCATGTGGTGGCCAAAACAGAAATATAAAAATAGTTCTCTCTCTTATGAAATAATTACAAGATCAGACTGGAAAACAGAAATTATTGACTTGAAATACCTCGTACCTGGACACAGCTACCTTCCAAACGATTCAGATTTTTCATTCATTGAAAAAAGAGCCCAGACAAGCAGCAATATCTTTCCTCCAAGAGATTGGTACGATATCATTCTTGGCTGCAGTAAAAAATACAAGTACTTGCTCAAAGAAATTAACCATGAAGAGTTCCTCTCAACAGAGAACTTGGAAAAATGTTTTACAAACCGAGAGAAAAATGAACAAGGTGAACCAGTTAATTGGCTGACAATGAGATGGATCAGAGTTGAGAAGGCTGAACCATTTGCTTTTAAATACAAAACTACTTTCTCATCAGAAATACCTTTTGGAAAAATCAATATCAGAAGGAAAAATGAAAACAGACGTCCTTTAGAAAGCCGTGCTAATGTCACACAAGATCTTCTCTACCCAACATCAAGACCGATCTCCATGGCCAAGAAGAAGGACATATGGACCTTTTGAAGTTCATCCCCCTGTTCATCACCAGTATTATAAAAAGCTGAAGACTGACAGACAAATCCTGCAACAAGAACCAGCCAGTGATGATGATGACGACTGCATTACCTATGCAGATTAGGAGTAGCCTATGTATAATTTTTTATGCATACATAATTTTTCTAAAGTATGTATTTCACGTTTTTTACTTTTTGGATCATTAAATATTTCTAATTTTCACTTCCATTCCGTTTCATTTTCATTTTCCACTTCTTTTGTTCAATAAATTGCATTTATTCAAACCACTTGGAAAATTTCAACAATATCTTTCAGTTGGCAATGTGACTAACTCCATACAAAGTACCTTTATTTGGGAAAATTGGGAAATTGATTTTTTTCTAACAACTTTGAAGTGCTTAAAACTCAACCTTAATAGTAAGAAAATAGATGAGTTTATTCAAAATATCCTAGGATGATAATGTAGTTTTATATAGACAAATAACTTCAACAGCTTGAACTGAAAATTTTCATGGAATGGTGTTAGTCAGTTTGGCTTCTGAACGCCGCGTTTATATTATAAAACATTCTATTCTCTCCATTTTTATTATTCTTTTCTTCTCCTCCTTTTGTTTCTTCTCCTTCTTCCTTTTTTCTCCTTCTTCCTTTTCTTACATATATTTAAACTTCTCATTTTAATCCTTCTTCTTCTCTTTCCACATATTTTCCTACCCACTTTTCAATCTCATTTTTCTTCTCCACCTCCTTCTCCTACTCCTCCTTTCTCACTTCCCTCTCCCTCTCCACCCTCCCTTCTCCCTCTTTTTACTTCTCACTATTCCTTTTCTCCTTCTTATTCTTGAAGTTCTCTTCCTTCAATCTATTTTCTACTGTACAGCTCCCTGCTTCTTCATTATTACCATTTTTTTTCTCTGTCAACCACTTCATCTCCCCTTCCTACACCACCTTCTCTTCTATTTCCCCTCCTTTTCCTCTCCTTTTTCTTCCTTTACTTCTTCAACTTCCATTTCTTTGTATAATTTTTCGTTTTTTTCATCTTCGTCATCATAATTCTCCTCCTCTTCACCCGTTCACCGCTACTTCTCCCTTTTCATCATTCTCTAACTCATCATCCTCCTTTCCCGTTCCTTCTATCCCCTCTCTCCTCCCTCATTCTGCAACACCTCTTCCTTATTACTCTTCTCTTCTAGTCCTGCTTCTTCATCACCATCATTTCCTTCTTCTTCTCTATCAATCACTTTCCTCCTCCTCCTTCTCCTACTCCTCATTGTCCTCCTTCTCGCCTCCTTCTTCCTCTATCTCTTTCTTCCTCTATCTCTTTCTTCCTCTATCTCTTTCTTCCTCTATCTCCTTCTTCCTCCACATTCTTTTTCCTCCCTCTCCACCTTCACATCCTTCAACTCTTTTCTCCCTCCTTTATATCCGTTTTTCTGTCCTTCTCCTCCGTAATCTCCATTTTCCTTTTCTCAACTGTCAATCATTCCTCCTCACACAGTATAGTCTGTTCAAGCAAAGAAGACCCTCTGGCAAGATGAGGAAATGACTCCAGCTCGGTCAATATTGGTTCAAAAATTATTGATTTGGTCTCAAATGTAGGAAATATTCTGATCTACAATTTGAGACAAAATACATATTTTTTGAATCAATATTGACCGAGCTGGAGTCATTTTCTCATCTTGCCAGAGGATCTTTTTTGCTTGGTCGGACTATACCAGTATTCACATCGTTTCAACGCGGGGAAAAATCAGCCCTCAAAATATATTAAATCACTCCCTTTACCCACTATAAAATGATTCCATGTTGTATGACATCCACATAGAATTACTCTTCCATATGCTCAAACTAATAATGTCAGTAAAAATGACATATCTTCAAAGTAATAATGTCAGTCAGTAGAAATGACAGTCATGTCTTTCCAAGAATACGTTACTACGCTCTCTGAAAAACTTATGAAGAGCACTCTCGTAAAAGTATTCATGTGAAGTTTCATTATCAACTTCACAAGTTGTGAGAAGTTCATGATATGAATTTTATCGTCACTTTACATTCCTCGGAAAATAGTTCACGTGATCTGAGAAGACACTCAGTGGCCATCAAAGTGTGTTATAACAACGTCTTTTCTCAGCTTGAGCGAAATTACAAGGGATTATGAAATCATGGATATTTACATACTCTGAGTGCTCAATTCCGATGGATATTCTCTATAACATTTCTGTTGGGGAAGACATTATGGATTTACTTCACCTTCAAATGATAGTGATAAATTGGATCTAAATTTGAACTGAAATATGAAACTGAATAAGGAGTAATCGACTTGAATAGAACATTCGAGCAATTTGAAAGATTTGAGTATTCGTAAGAGAATTCGATTTTTCACTATAGTCCATTCACGATGGCTTGAGACGAGATGAACAAAAGCTCTGCATGTGTGAGTGTGCGACTGGAGTGGCATTGTTTTAGCCACGACATAAACAAGTCACAGCAATGCCGAATCCCGAATTTTCTTGTAGACAATTTAGAATAAGCATCTTTGAGTAATCTTTTCTATAGATACACATTGAGTAATTTCTTGTTTCGGTTGCCTCTCGGCTGCATGGAAAAAAATTAACAAACGATTAAAGTAAAAGTTTTTGTGTCAATGATATGGTTACAGTCCCGACAACAAAATTTGGGTTTTCGGCATTGCTGTGACTTGTTCATGTCGTGGCTAAAACGAAGCCACTCCAGTCGCACACACACACACACACACATGGGGAGCTTTTGTTTATCACGTCTCAAGCCATCGTGAATGGACTATAGTTGAATGAGACATGACCATTGACCATTTTTGATACGCATTAGAGAAACGAAAGTTCAAGATTGATAAGTAATCGTAAAGGGAGGAAGCTCATTGACACTCATAGACCTTTGAATTATGGATGATTAGATGAGAGAAGATGTAGAAAAAATGGAAATTGGAAGAAAAAATATGAAAAATCAAAATGAGAAGAAGTAGAAAAACAAAAAGAATAACAATATGAGAAAGATTATGAAAAATATGATGAATATATGATTACAATATGAAATATACTACTATGGAAAGATTATGCATCTGCAGTTTTTTTATTATCCTCAATCAACCCGTTCTAAAGCCGAGCTATGATAGTATTCGTATCAAAGGCAAGACTTAGCTTCATAATAATTTCAGCAACAATAGAGCAAAGGAAGGTAGGGTGAGAGAGAAACAAAGAGAAAGTGAGTGAGAGTGAAAACGAACGAAGTAGAGAGAGTTGGAGGTAAAGAAAGAGATAGAGAAGGAGAAGAATGAAGAGAGAAGGAGAGAAAGATGAAGAAAGGAAGAGGGTGAAAGGGAAAGAGAGGAAGAAGAGAGATCGAGAAAAAGAAATTGGGTGAGTAAGAGAGCGATTGAGAAAGTTGGAGAAAGCTAGATAAATGTTATGTCCAAGCAAAGAAGACATTCTGGCAAGATGGTAGAATGACTCCTGCTCGGTCAATACTGGTTCAAAAATTATTAATTCAATCTGAAATTGTAGAAAACATACTGATCTACAATTTGAGACCGAATTTATGATTTTCGGACCAATATTTACCGAACTGGTGTCATTTTCCCATCTTGCCAGACTGTCTTCTTTGCTTGAACAGACTATAGCAGGCAGCTCACAGCACAATGATAACACTCTCAACTTTGTTCTTAAGCTCGACAATTTTATTTAATAGAATATTGTTAACAAACTTTTCATACTTTCAACCGAAACAAGAGTCTCCTAATTTCTCATCAGCATAATGGAGAGCTTGTAAGCTGAGTGGGCTATCACTTTCATTTTACTAACAATGATGAAATTTGTATTTAAGCGTGGGAGAGCTATTAGAACTTGGTGCATTCTACTTTATTGTATAAATTTTGAATTCAAAATACCATAGATAGATAGATGAAATTACCCCCAAATCGAAAATATTGTAGGAAATAATTCGATCCACTATTGAGACTACATTTAAGATTCTTGAACAAATATGGACCAAGCTGAAATCATTCTCTCATCTTGCCAGAGAGTCTTCTTTGCTTGGACAGACTATATTAAGCTAAGTGGGCTATCTTTTTCATGTTACTTACAATGATGAAATTGTATTCAAGCAAAGAAGATCTATTACAACTTGGTGTATTATTATTCTTCTTCTTCATGTGCCTGTCCGCTTCCAGACGTTGGCTACCATGATAGCTAGCTTCACCCTATCTACAGCTGCACGGAACAATTCTCCGGTACTCATGGAGAACCAGGCCCTTAAATTTTTCAGCCATGAAATTCTTCTTCTGCCAACCCCTCTCCTTCCCATTACTCTTCCTTGCAATATGCACTGCAGTAGCTCATATCGTTGTGGGTTTCTCATAATATGTCCCAAGTACTGCAACTTTCTTGTTTTTATATTATTCAGCAGCTCTCTTTCTTTACCCATTCTTCTTAAAATTTCAGTATTTGTCACCCGATCAATCCATGAAACCCTCAAAATCCTCCTATACAGCCACATCTCGTATGCCTCCAATCTTTTTGTTGCAGCTTCTGTCAGTGTCCATGACTCCACCCCATATAACAATACAGAAAAAACATAGCATCGCAACAATCTAACTTTAGTATTCAACCCCAGATCTCTACTTTTGAAAATTGAAGCCATTTTGATGAACACACTTCTGCTCCTTTCTATTCGGCATTTTATCTCATGTGAGTGGTCCCATTGTTCATTTATAGTGGTTCCAAGGTAGACATAGCTCTTCACTCTCTCTATAACACCACATTCCAGTATTAGTTGCCTTGTCACAATGTTGCCTTTACTGATAATCATATACTTGGTTTTACCAGTGTTGATTTCAAGTCCATATGCTCTACTGGTTTCCACTATCCTATCCATAATGTTCTTCAGATCTTGCATATTATCAGTAAATATTACTGTATCATCAGCATACCGAATGTTATTCAAACGATGACCATTCACTAAAAGTCCCTCCGGTGCCTCATGTATAGCCTCTCTGAATATCATCTCCGAATAGATATTGAAGAGCATTGGTGACAACACACAACCCTGCCTCACTCCTCTCAAAATCTTTATCAAATCCGTTTGGTCTTCTCCTATGCTCACATATGCCAATTGATTCCAATATAAGTTTGTTATGATTCTTATATCCTTTCCATCTATATCCATTCCTTTCAGAATCTCCACCATCTTTCCATGCTGCACTCTGTCAAATGCCTTCCGATAATCCACAAAACACACATGCACATCGCAGTTCATATCCCTGCATCTCTGGAACAACACCTGAATACTGAACAAGGCTTCTCGAGTACCAAATGCCTCCCTAAATCCAAATTGTGTAGGTGCTATTTGCTCTTCACACTTCTTATATATCCTTCTGTGAATAACTTTTAGAAATATTTTCAGCAGATGACTCATTAGGCTTATTGTTCTGAAATCCTCACATTTTCTGGCTCCTGATTTCTTTGGGATGATGATGAACTCCGAAACAAGCCACTTCTTTGGAACAATACCAGTATTATAAATGTGATTGAACAGACCAGTTAACCACTCTATTCTACTTATTGTATGAATGTTGAATTCAAATCACTATAGAATCACCCAAGAATCCAAAAAAGACTCATGCCTAATATGAAGTGGCAACATTGCACAGTAGGTACAATCGAAGGTGGTTACCACCATGGCAAATTCTGTCCAAGCTAAGAAGACCCTCTGGCAAGATGGGAAAATGACTCCAGCTCGGTCAATATTGGTTCAAAAATTATAAATTCACATCAAATTGTAGAAAACATTCCGATCTACAATTTGAGACCGAATCAATAATTTTTGAATCAATATTGTCCGAGCTGGAGTCATTTTCCCATCTTGCCAGAGGGTCTTCTTTGCTTGGACAGATGATACAATCATAGACCAGTATATGAGTATAGGTCTACCATAATCTACGGTACTATCTATCCTACTATATGAGTACTGTTACAGATCATGCATGTTGACTAAGCTTTTCTCTCTTTAAGCATAATTATCTATACCTATAAAAGCGAAATGGCACTGACTGACTGACTGATTCATTCATTCATCACCAGAACTAAAATCCACTGAAACGAATGCGTTCAAATTTGTTAGGCATGTTCAGTTGGACGTTTAGACGCGCGCTAAGAACGGATTTTGGAAAATTTTCAAAGATACGACAAATATTTAAGTTTTTCTATAGTTTTTCGGCGTTTTCTCAATTTTTCAAGAACCAATCGGTAGAAAATTTTTATATTTGGTAGGCAGGTTCAGATAAGGTCTAGAAATGTTGTGTTAAAATATTTTTGAATTCTGTTCAAGATTACGCCAGTTATCATTTTTTTATAAATTGTAGATGTATTGCGGGTTGCATATCTTCTGCCAGGATACGACTAATCCTTACTGTAAATTCAATGGTTCAGGGAGATTATAGATGAACTTATTTGGAAGATATTGAATCAAGTTTCAAACTATGTCCTATATACTTCCCAAGGTTACGTAAAATATTAGCGTTTTACTATTTTTCAGAATTTCAGGATTTTGTCTTGGATTTTTCTAGAATAAATTGTTAGAAAATGTTGAAAGTTGGAATCCCTTCTGAACGGAATTTGCAGGCGAACGGAGCGAGCCTGTTTGACTCACTGACACTGCTGATACTGTCGGGGGTCCAGGTTGCGGAGACCCCTGGCTAGGCGGAGAAGGCGAGCGAAGCGAGCCTGCCGGCTAGTCATGATGTAATATGATCAAGAGCTTTCCTAATGAAACTCCTCTTGCGTTTTATGAAGTGGATTATCATTGAAAATAGAAAAGGATTTCATAGAAAAGACAATAAATTATTGTAATTATGTCCTGATATATCTCTGATTTAAAGCAGGTCGAATGTGAGAACGCACATAAGAAAAGTGGTTGTTTGAAAAAGCTCATTTCAAAATAATTTTGATCGTTCAAATCGACCAATTTCCCTACTCTAAACAGGTACCACTTCAAAGGCATTCGCATTGGAGGTGGCTAAGAAGTTCCTTATATTACGGTACTATATTATTTAAATATTATGAAAATCATTATTATCATGAAAATATATACTTACATACAGAGCGAGAGGATCAACGGAAGACAACTTACCTGAAAACAAAACAGTGACCAATGAGAATCAGGTGAATTTTCCTATAATATGGATAAACACAAAATTTACTGAACAATGAATTCGATATGAAAACTGTTCTACACAACTCTACAAACCAGAATAATTTTTAAAATTATAAAGGATCAATTAGATTCATCTACAGCAACAAGATCCTCACAAGACACTTATTATCACAGATTATTATAATAATATCACAGTATGGGAAGCGGTTTGTCCCAGTGGTAGAGAGCGTCTAATCGGTGAGATTAGATAAACGACGTGCCTCTACCACCACTGTTGTAACGTTGACCGGTTCCTCTGAGTTCAATTCATGAGTCTCAAAAATCGCTTCCCGGTGGTTCGGAACCCACCTAAAGCAGTAGGTCCATTCATCTCTCATCATCATCATTCCCATTACCCACGCACAGGCTCAAGAGCCCATGTGGGCATCACCCTCAAAAAAAAAAAATTAATAAAATAAATAAATAAAATCCTTTTTTACGTATTTTCTACTAAAGCATTACATGTTTCGACTATTAATAGTCATTTTCGAATGAAATAGTTCAAACATGTGATGTATTTTAGTAAAAAATAACTGAAAAGGATACTGTGATACGTATTATTATTTAAAATAAAAAATCAGTGATAGAAGTAGCCCTAAAATAAAGGAAACAACACTAATAATTGAATTATAGTCGAAATTAATAATAATATACATGAGAACAGTATAACGTTCTCCTCATTTCAATTGTTGAACAATTTGAAACATAATTCATAATTTTTGAACCAATATTGACCGAGCTGAAGACATTCTCTGATATTGTCAGAAAGTCTTCTTTGCTCAAGCAGACTATATTATTTAGCTTGATATTTGAATACATAAAGCTACAGTAAACGATTGGAAGGTATCAGCTTGTTGAGATAGATCAATACATTGGAATGCAATACTGTGTTAGAATTCGAGTTTTTGCAGGAAATCTGTTCGAAATCCTTTCAGAAGAAAAGTTCATTCCGGCCAATGCAAACTTCCGTCTTTCTACAAAATGCTCATTACCCTTTTCTCTTCCCTTTTCTGCTATTCCTTCTTCTACTTTCCCTTCTTCTTCTCTTCTTAAACTTTTTCATATTCCTCTCTCTTATCGCCGTCTAGTTTTCGCTATCATTCCTTTCTTATTCTTTTGCTTTTACTAATCCTAACCTTGGCTTCATCATTGTCCACCTTCTACTTACGCTCCTTCTTCTTTTTATTTTTTTCTTCTTCTTCTTCTCCTCCTTCTTCATCCTCCTCCTTGTATCCTTCATCTTCATCTTCATCATCATCATCATCATCATCATCATCATCATCATCATCATCATCATCATCATCATCATCATCATCATCATCATCATCATCATCATCATCATCATCATCATCATCATCATCATCATCATCATCATCATCATCATCATCATCTTCTTCTTCTTCTTCTTCTTCTTCTTCTTCTTCTTCTTCTTCTTCTTCTTCTTCTTCTTCTTCTTTCTTCTTTCTTTCTTCCTCCTCCTCCTCTTCCTCTTCCTCCTTCTCCTCCTCCTCCTCCACCTCCTCACCCTCCTTCTCCTTCTCCTCAGGAGAAAGGGGGAAAAAGGAATGAAGTGAAACGAGAAGGAGAAGGATAAGGAAAAATTCAAGAATAAGGAGGAGGAAGAGAATGAGAGCGAGAGAAACAAGAAGACGAAGAAGAAGAAAAAGAAAAGAAAGAGCTGAAGCGAAGGGAGAAGAAGGTGAAAAATGAGAAGGAGGAGGAGGAGAAGAATGGGACATAGAAGGAGAAGGAGAAGGAAGAGGAGGAGAAGGAGGTGGAGAAGTAGAAAGCGAAGATACAAAAAGGAGAAGAATAAGAAAGTTGAACCCGTTGAAAAGTTTCAAGTGCAAACTTTTGCTTTCAAACTAAGTGCCCGACGGCCTCTGGCTCAATTAAAAACAAAAGATATATTTTTCTTTCAAACATTTCAACATTTTCTGAAGTTTGTTCTTATTTAAAACCGGTTTCATGCAATAAGAAGCAGCCTGACTTGCTGGAATTCAATATTCGGCCCAAATAAAATTGAAATCTGCACTGTGAGATGATACCAATATTTTAAAAATATCCAATATTTCAATAAAAGTATACAGTATACTCTCATCCAAATCCAATAGGGACTTGTTTGTTTCCTGGCATGTAAATTTTTCTAAAATAATATCTATTGCATACTATCAACCATCTCTATATATAAAAGCGAAATGGCACTGATTTATTACTTCATTCATCACCAGAACTAAAAATCCACTGAACCGAATGCGTTCAGATTTGGCAGGCATGTTCAGTTGGACGTTCAGACGCGCGCTAAGAACGGATTTTAGGAACTTTCCAAGGATACGCTAAATATATAAGTTTTTCTATAGTTTTTCGGCGTTTTCTTCATTTTTTCGAGAACCAATCTGTAGAAAATGTTGATATTTGTTGGGCAGGTTCAGGTAAGGTCTAGAAATACTGTGTTGAAATCCGTTCAATATTACGCCAGTAATCAGGTTTTCAAAATTGTGGATGTATTGCGGGTTGCATATCTTCCGCATTGATACGACCAATCCTAACTGCAAATTTAATGGTTCAGCGAGATTATAGATAAACTAATTTGGAAGATATTGAATCAAGTTTTAAAATAAGCCCGTTATACCCAAAAGAACCCTGTTAAGTAATGAATGATGATCAAAGCAAATCTATTCTAATGGAATTTGTAGGCGAGCGAAGCGAGCCTGTTTATCTCAGCTGACAATGACAGAGGTTTTGCAGGCGAGTGAAGCGAACCTGTTTGACTCACAGACACTGCTAATACTGTCGGGGGTCCAGGGGGTGGAGCCCCCTGGCTAGGGGGAGAAGGCGAGCGAAGCGAGCCTGCCGGCTAGTTCATAATACATTTAAGATTAGCCTATACTTATTTCTTATCCGATGAATTTGTTACATGATACGACTGTCTTGACATGCTGCAAAATGCTGCAACATCATACATCTTTAATATCACCATCTTTCATAGTTTACATCATAGCTAAGACTAAGTATATATTTCACTTCAGGGCTACTTTTATCACGGTTTTTTATTTTAAATAATAATCACAGTACCCTTTTTCAATAATTTTTCGCCATACTCGTATGTGATACACAACTTTCCAAGCTAGATTTGCGTTTGGAAAATTGACGTTTACAGGAGAATCAAAGATCAGCTGTTCTGAATGCGGGAATAATCATTTTGATGATTATTACAGCACTAGTCATCATCACGATGATAATTACAGCACTGAAAATCTAGCCCAGCTGTTTTTTCCGAACTCTGACGTATGAATAAACGAGTCAAACGAACCGCCATGACAGTTCACTGTGTGCGTTTGTGCTAGTGTTGTGTTGAGGTTATGTTGGCTTCAGTTAATGTTTTCAGTTGTTTGAGGTTTTAATAAATCCTTCTCAGTCTAAAAATGTAAAAAATTCGTGTGAAAAAGTTTATACTCTCATAATTATTTTCCAAACTCGCGTACCGCTCGTTTGGAGAACATAATTATTCGTTTGTAAAAACGTCATTTCCACACTCATTATACATATAATATACGTACTATTTCAGTGCATTACATGTTTAGACTATTAATAATCATTTTCAAATGCAAATGAACAAATATTTAAAAATTACTATGAATAATCAAAACATGTAATGCACTAAAAAAATTATTGAAAAGGGAACTGTGATTAGCCTATTATTTGAAATGAAAACTTGGACTAAGTACTTTTAGATTGACCACTTTGTATATTGTCTTTCATCATAGGCCTACTAACATGAATTCAACATCATACATCAAAGTCAAATGTTTCCATTTGACAATGAAAATATATGAAAGGAATATTTTAGCATCTAATTATTTATAATTTTTAGCATCTAATATTTTAGAGAGCATCTATCTAGGAGTATAGTCTGTCCAAGACCCTCTGGCAAGATGGGAAAATGACTTCAGCTCGGTCAATATTTGTTCAAGAATTATGAATGTGTTCTTTATGGTCGATCAAATTGTTTCCTATGATTTCAGATCAAATTTATAATTTTTTAACAAATATTGACCAAACTGGAGTCATTTTCCCATTTTTCCAGAGAGTCTTCTTTGCTTGGACAGACTATATCTCGAGTATCAGTAGGCCTACTCGTAGAATCTCTCTCAACATATCATAAAAATATTTTTATATCGGAAAAATTATCAATCTAATAAGAAGTTCAATAAAGACTTCCAAGTAATTTTTTTTATTGTCGTTGTGATAATTCTCAAAAAAGAATAATTGAAGATTTCCAATCAACGTAGAATTTTCTTCCAATACTCCTTTTGTCAAATCTCATCATTCTAGAGCTGCAACAAGCTTGTTAAAATTCGAAACCTGACAATTTTTTCAGCAGCTTCAGCTCCAAAATCATTTTCAGTTACAAGATTTTCTGTACCAATTTCCAGAATTTTACAGTGAGGATTGATAGGAAGTGGAAAAAATGAACAAAACAAGAGTGATGAAGAAGAGAAGTGGGGAGAAAAAGAAGAAAGAGAAAAGAAAGATAGAAAGAAGAAGAAAAAGCAGAAGAAGACAAGACAAATGATGAGGCAAGCAAATTGGCTGAGTCTGTCATTGAGGAATGGATTTGCTCGTTATGTGTTGTTGAAAATCGGAAAAGAACTCTTTCCGGAGTTTGGTATTCTTCTTCTTCTTCTTCTTCTTCTTCTTCTTCTTCTTCTTCTTCTTCTTCTTCTTCTTCTTCTTCTTCTTCTTCTTCTTCTTCTTCTTCTTCTTCTCCTTCTTCTTCTGCTTCTTCTTCTTCTTCTACCCACTCTATGTTTTTGCTCCCTCGAATCCGTAACTACAACTACAATCGTCATTCCTTTCTCATCTCTTCCTTGTCTTGATCACAAGACATAAAATCCTGATTACTAATTTGACTTGTATTAGCATCAGCCATCATTCTATCTTCCTTATCTTCAACTCTTTCCTTATTTTTCTCTTACTTTTTATATCTTTATGCTTCTCTTATTTTCTTCCCGCTCACTCTTTCTCTCTCCCACACTCTATTCTCCTACCTCATTCTCCATTCTCATCATTTGTTATTTTTCTCCCTTTTATATTTTCTATCCCTTTTTTCAATTCTAGAGAGCTCATCAACATTTCTCACTGGGTTAAAAAAGCATTCATTAATTGACACCAGGATGCGTTTATCATCTGACTGACAGAAATATTGATCAACTTTTCTTTTTCTTACTCCATTTTGTTTCTTCTTCTTCTTCTTCTTCTTCTTCTTCTTCTTCTTCTTCTTCTTCTTCTTCTTCTCCTTCTTCTTCTTCTTCTTCTTCTTCTTCTTCTTCTTCTTCTTCTTCTTCTTCTTCTTCTTCTTCTTCTTCTTCTTCTTCTTCTTCTTCTTCTTCTTCTTCTTCTTCTTCTTCTTCTTCTTCTTCTTCTTCTTCTTCTTCTTCTTCTTCTTCACTTTCCCCCTACCTACCTTCTCTAGAACTAGGGAAACGCCCCAATTCAAGGAAGGTGAATTGAAAGATTGATATTGATGATTGATGATTGATATTCATGAAAAATGATTGAGTTCCGTTGATGAGTGATATATAGTTTTCAAGTTCCTATCCTCAATTATCACATTGAGTGTCTTGTTGTTGTTGTTGTTGTTGTTGTTGTTGTTTCATCTATAATAAATGAATCGTCAAAATTACATGCAATCTACTGTTTTCTACCAAAGTTTTGTCCATGTGTTGGTCCAAGGGTCATTTTTGGTGTGAATACTATTGATAGCTTGTACATTATGTAAGCTAAGTATTTCTATAAGAATCAATGCTCTGTACACATGGATAATATGGATTCTTATATATCAAGAGTAATTCATTGAGGTAATTCCGAGGGAGTCCGATCCCACTAGACGTCAAACCTGCAATCATAAGATAGTAGAACTCCGAAAAAGCAAAACAAAAAAATTAAAATGAAAATGACGACCTCAGCAAGATTCTTTAACATTGAGAAATGTTATGTAAAAAGTAATAGCTAAAAAAGCTTCTTGGTAGCCTAATGAAAATATACAGGGTGTTTCAGGAGGAATGTGCAATACTTCTCAGGCTGATTCCTTACACCAAGTAGACAAAAAAGCTCCATTGGACCAAACGCTTTGTTACTGAGATAACAATGGCGGAGAATTGAGATTTTAAAAAAAATATTAATTTTTCTAATTTTTAGAGGCTTTAGTGAGGTTTTAAAATAATCAATTCCTATGTAAAATTAGCTAGGGAATACAATGAAACAAGTTCCAAGTTTGTAACTTCAACGGCAATTGAGATAATTGGAAAAGTATGCTAAAATCACTATTTTTCAACAATAAGGATTATAACTGGATAAGGAATCATAAAATTGTATTTTTTATTAATGGAAGTTGAAGAGAGTTGGATTCTAAAGAAAAATTTGAATGGCGGCGATTGTGTAAATCTTACCCAAATCTCAGAAATAGTGATCAAAAATCGCAAAATTGCTACTAAACACAAATTCATCACTTGTGCTATGTTTTGTCAATTTTGCGATTTTTGATCACCATTTCTGAGATTTGGGTAAGATTTACACAATCGCCGCCATTTAACATTTTTTTAAGAATTCGACTCTCTTCTACTTCCATTAATAAAAAATACAAATTTATTATTCCTTACTTAGTTATAACCCTTATTGGTGAAAAATTGCGTTTTACAGCATTTTTCCAATTATCTCAATAACCGTTCAAGTTACAAACTTGGAACTGGTTTCATTAAATTCCTCAGCTAATTTTACATAGGAATTCATTATTTTAGAACCTCACTAACGCCTCTAAAGAATTAATATTTTTTGATAAATCTCAATTTTCCGCCATTGTTATCTCGGTAACAAAGCGTTTTTGGGGGTTGGTTCCATGGAACTTTTCTGTCTACTTGGTGTGAGGAATCAGCCTGAGAAGTATTGCACATTTCTCCTGAAACACCCTGTATACTATCCAGATATTCATTCCCTAAAATGAAAGTAAAATACAAAAATACCATTTTTCAGTGACTTTATATATCTTACGATATCATTACAATAACGATAATGCTCATGGAACTGGTAGGCCTTTCATAGGGCTGTTGAGCCATTGACAATAACAATATCGACAATTCACGATAAATAAAGTCATTCATAATAGACTACAGAGCTAAAGTATGGTCAAGCAAAGAAGACATTCTACCAAGATGGAAAAATGACTCCAGCTCGATCAATATCAGTTGAAAAATTAAAGAGATTCCCTCAAATTGAACAGTAGTATATTCTCTACAATTCAAGACCAAATTTTCGATCTCTGAACCAATATTGACTGAGCTGAAGTAACTTTCCCATCTTGCCAGAATGTCTGCTTTGTTTGACCAAACTCTACCAAGATATATCACGTTATAATAACGCTTATCCACGGTAAATATCGTCATCCATAGCCTTTGGAGCTATTTTTCTCATACAACACCACATAAAGCAATTCTCCAGGGATGGATCCTTTTGAACGCTGGGAAAACCGAGAAAATTATAGTCTGAGCGGCTGAGGGTTTTTGGAAAAGCTTGAACCCTATTCCCCAGAGTGTATGGGGGTGCTTTGCTTTTCAGCAGTCGATCTCGCATCCATATGATTCCCCATGTCCATAGTTGATCGATTTCTGGTGCTGCCAAGCATGCTTTATAATATGCTTAAGTATTGGAATAGTGTGCTGTGAAGATCACAAAATTCGACCAATTTTTTCTTCTTCATTATTACGAACCTTTACCTAATTCACAAAGAATTGAGATAAAATAAACAAACAGTTATCGTGTATAGGATATGCATATGAAGTAGGTTGCTCATAATTATAGTTGGGCCAAGAACAGAAGAGCCTCTTGCAAGATGGCGGAGGGAAGTGACAGTGTAACTACGCATGCGCAGAACTGATATTTTTAGGGTGAAATCACTTCAGCCAACCAACCGGTTTTACACTAATCATAATCATATTGATTTCTCGAATAAAATATTTTTTCTTCATTTATTTGTTCAATTATTGACATATGATAGCACAAATCATTAAATAATTATAAAATGGGACAGAAAGAATCGTCTGAGCCTGTACTATTTCTTCCTAAATTTGGTTATGTTGGAACAATTTTCATTTCAACTACTGGCAGCAGTGAATGGCAGCCATGTTGCTGAAGGCTCTTCTGTTCTTCGCCGAACATTCATGTTCTCATATACGAATGAATGTATCTTTATATTCAATAAATGTATTCCCTCTGTATTCGCTTTATCGGGAAACAATTATTTATTCGACAGAAATAGATATTTACTTATTGATTGAAAAGAAATAAGTTCTTTTCCGATTGAAAGGAATAAGTTCCGGGGAAATTTATGAAAGTGTATTCGAATTGCTTTTAGACTTGGAATAAAAATTCATCAAACAGCAAAAATTGAAACAAAAACAAAAATTTCTTTCATGAAAACTTTTCCAACCAATAAGCATCATTAATTTTTCACAGTTTCATGCATGTCCAAGCAAAGAAGACCCTCTGGCAAGATAAGAAAATGACTCCAGCTCGGTCAATATTGGTTCAAAAATTATAAATTTGTTCTCAATCGTAGGAAACATTCTGATCTACAATTTGAGACCAAATCAATATCATTTGAACCAATATTGACCGAGCTGGAGTCATTTTCTCATCTTGCCAGAGAGTCTTCTTTGCTTGAACAGACTATACAGTATTCAACCTGTTTGTGATCTCACGAGTCTAGCAATAAGTGAATTGTTTCAAGATTTTAATTCTCTTTAAATAATCCAAGAGGATGAGGTGATGGAGAATGTTATATGAATAATTTTATGAGAAGTTAATATCATTTACATTTCAGAGAACAATGACAAGGGAGTTATTATGTCAACTCACTTCAACAGAAGCCTTAAACAACAATATATCGTGCTCAACATTGCGAGAACATATGTCAGAACAAGTGAAACGTGAAGGAAGGAAAAAGAAGAAGAAGGAGAAGGGAAAGAAAAATGAGAGGAAGAAGGAGAAGAAAGTGGAGGACAAAAATGGTTAGAAGGAGAAGAAGAAGTAGAAGAATGATGGTGGAGGAGGAGTAGAAGAAGATTACAAAGTAACAAAATAAGAAGATAATGTGAAGAGGCTTGAGAAAAGTATACTTGACATGAGGAGAAATATTCATGAATGAGATATTATTTGAAAACAGGAACTAAGAAGTATAAAGAGGAATGGAATAATCTTGTTAAGAAGAAGAAGAAGGAGGAGGAGAAGAAGAAGGAGGAGGAGAAGAAGAAGAAGAAGGAGGAGGAGGAGGAGAAGAGGAAAAATAGAATGAAAAAGGAAATATTCAATTATTTGGAGTAGAAGTTGAAGTAAATGTGATGAGAATGTAAGAGGGAGAATACAAAAGGATAGCAAAAGGAAAAGAAAAGGAGAAGAAGTAGAGAAGGAGGGAAAGAAGAGAATGGGGAGGGGAAGAAGAAGAAGAAGAGGAAGAAGAGGAGAATGAGGGGAAGAAGAAAAAGAAGAGGAGGAGGAGGAGGATGAGGAGGGGAAGAAAAAGAGAAGAGGATGAAGAAGACGAAGAGTAGGAAGAATATGAAATGGTGGTGATGAAGGGGAGAAGGAGGGAAAGAAGAAGAGGAGGAGGGGGAAGAAGAAGAGGAAGAAGAAGAAGAGGAGGAGGAGAATAATAAGTGGGATAAAATTAAAAATATTGAAGATCTTGATTTCAAGTGGAATTTAATATAGAGAGAACATAATTACATAATCAGACAGAAAAGGCAGGTTAAGCGAAAAATAAGTAGTATTAGGACGAAAAAAGGAAAAGGAGGTGAAAAAAGGAGAAGGAGACAGAAAAGAAGGAAGAAAGGGGAGGAGGAAAAAATAAAAGTGTAGGAAATTATTTGAGATAAGAGGAAACACAATTACACATGAGAAGTAGACGAACATAAGAAGATTAGGATGAAAAGGAGCAGATGAACAAAAGATCAGTAGGAGGGAGAGAAGTTGGAGGAAAAGAAGAATGCGATAAAAAGTAATAAGGTGATTCCTACTGTGTGTAAAAAACTAGAAGGTGAAGAAGAGGAAAAAGTAGAGAAGTTAATGGATGAATTAAAAGAATAGGAAGAGATTCTAAAGAACAATATCATGAGAGACAATCCTTAAGTAGATAAAAATATGAACAAGTTTACAAAAATGGGACAAGGGCCCTGGCTTATAAAGATTTACAGCTTGTTTTTCTGATGAAAAACAAGTGATTGGGATTGTAGATTCACCAATAAAACTCTCGATTTACAATGTTCCAAATTTTGGAAAGGATCAGCTGTTGAATCAACGATCAGCCAAAACTCACTAGAAGACCCTAACATTCGAATCCAAAATGTCCGCGATGGTTCGAGTGGAATAGGAAATCCCATGTATTCTTTATTCTTTCTTTACAATTGCGACTTGGTTTCCAAGTATTTTAAGCAAAGGATGAATGAGTGATGATGAATGATGAAGGTTTAAGATGTAGGTTATATGTCTATGTAAATTGGTTCAGACGAAAAATTCACGATATCGCTGTTCAAACTCGAATCATCGAGATTACAATCTAAGATTACAAGGTCATCTAAGATTACAAGGCTAGGGTCTTCTGACTTGGTTTGTTTACGATTTTCTTTGTAGGTTATGATAATATTTTTGCGACAAAAATGATTCCTGTTCAAATCTCACTATAAAAATAATGATTGATATTTATTATTAAATATATTCATAATAATAAATCAATTTATATATCAAAATCATTAAATTAGGAGCAAAGTTTTGGTTTTAAAGGAATAGCATTGGACTATTCCGATATTCTATTTACTTGAGGTAAATTCGTGTCATGTCATTTTTTCAATCAGCTGAAACTATAGAATCTGCTTTTTATTGGAAACGTTTATGAGACAGAAACGCCCATAAAATCCACGAATTATGAGTAATGTGGATTGTAAAATGTTTATAAGCCAGGGCCAAGATACGAAAATTAGCAAGGAAACTCCTTAAAAATGGGACAAAGGAAGGAGAGGAGTATTGGGAGAAGGAGAAGAAGAGGGAGTGAGTGGGAGGGGGGGATGGTGAGTGTGCGTGCAACAGAGCATGATTGTTGTAAGCATGTGTGAACATGCACTCAGCTCCACATAACACATAACAGAAAGGTGTAGTTGCTGCCACATCATTTTTCTCCCATGGCTTGTAAAACCACATAACAATGTGTTCCTTCCTACGTCTTCTTGCATGTGCTACACACTACACGTCAACACGGATTCTGTTTTGTCCTCCTTCTTCTTCTTCTACTTTTACTACGACGTCGTCTTCTTCTTCTTCTTCTTTTACTACGACGTCTTCTTCTTCTTCTTCTTCTTCTTCTTCTTCTTCTTCTTCTTCTTCTTCTTCTTCTTCTTCTTCTTCTTCTTCTTCTTCTTCTTCTTCTTCTTCTTCTTCTTCTTCTTCTTCTTCTTCTTCTTCTTCTTCTTCTTCTTCTTCTTCTCCTCTTAATTATTTCCACTTTCTACTTATTCTTCCCCTTCTATCTCTCCTTCTTCTTCATATTCAACAACGTTCTCTGATTGTCCTCCTCTCCCTTCAAAACTTCTTCTGACCATTTTCTACTTTCTTCCTCTTCCTTATTCTCTTTCCTATCCTCACACCCAATCCTTTTGTTACACATTCTTTCTTCCTCACCCCCACTCATCATTGTATTCTCACCTGACATTTGCAGCAATTTATCACAGTCTGTTGCAGTCTAGCATCTCTCCTGCAACATACTGAGTTGAGTCTCCACAAACTAACCTCAAACTGAAATATTCTTGTTCTGTTTCTATTTAGTCAGCTCTATTAATAACTAGCCGGTAGGCTCAACTTCGCTCGCCTTCTCCGCCTGTCCAGGGGCTCAGCCCCTGGACACCCCCGTAACGGCAGTGTAAGTGAGTCAAAAAGGCTCGTTTCGCTCGCCTGCAAAACCTCTGCCAGTGTCAGCTGAGACAAACAGGCTCGCTTCGCTCGCCTGCAAATTCCATTAAAATAGATTTGCTTTGATAATCATTCATCAAATTTTATTGTACACAGCATTTCTAAACCTGTTTGCCAAATTTCAACATTTTTTGCCAATTGGTTCTCGAAAAACTCCAAAAATAGTAAAACGCTAATATTGATCGTATCAAGGCGGAAGATATGCAACCCGCAATACATCTACAATTTTACATAACATTTCTAGACCTTATCATAGCATTTCTTGACCTAATCTGGACCTGTTCACCAAATTTCAACATTCTCTGCCAATTGGTTCTTGAAAAATCCAAGAAAAACTCCGAAAATTCCGAAAAATAGTAAAACGCTAATATTAAGCGTAACCTTGGGAAGTATATCGGACATAGTTTGAAACTTAATTCAATATCTTCTAAATTACTCTATCTATAATCTCGCGTAACCATTTAATTCACACTAAGGATTGGTCGTATTAAGGCGGAAGATATGCAACAGAGGAACAGATTATTGGAACAAGGAACTTTCATTGTCAAAGGATAGTTCTGGTTGATGGAGGAAAAAGAAAAGAAGGCATAGAAGAATAGAAGGAGGTGAAGGAATAAGACGAGAAAGAATAGCTTGCAATTTATATATAATTCCATGTCGCAATTGAAAAATTATACAGGGTGTTTCAGGAGGAATGTGTAATACTTCTCAGCCTGATTCCTTACACCAAGCAGACGAAAACGTTCCATAGGACCAACCCTCAAAAACGCTTTATTACTGAGATAAATAGCAGAAAATTGAGATTTTTTAAAATATATTAATTTTTCTAATTTTTTAAAATAATCAATTCCTATGTTAAATTAGATGAGGAATTTAATGAAAGTTCCAGCTCCAAGTTTGTAACTCCAACAGTTATCGAGATAATGGGGAAAATATGCTAAAAAACGCCATTTTCCAACAATAAGGGTTCTAAATGGATAAGAAATCATAAATGTGTATTTATTATTAATGGAAGTTGGAGAGAGTCGGATTCTAGAGAAAAAGTTAAATGGCGGTGATTGTGTAAATCTTACCCAAGTCTGAGAAATGGCGATCAAAAATCGCAAAATTGACAAAACAGCACCAGTGATGAATTTGTGTTTGGTAGCGATTTAGCGATTTTTGATCGCTATTTCTGAGATTTTGGTAAGAGTTACACAATCGCCGCCAGTTAACTTTACCATCAGAATCCGACTCTCAACTTATTCCATTAATTAAAAATACAATTTTATGATTCCTTATCCAGTTATAACCCTTATTATTGAAAAATGGCGTTTTCTAGCATATTTTTCCAATTATCTTAATAACCGTTAAGGTTACAAACTTGGAACTGGTTTCATTGAATTCCTCAGCTAATTTTACATAGGAATTGATCATTTTAGAACCTCACTAAAGCCTTTGAAAAATAAGAAAAATTAATATATATTCTATTAATTATCAAAATATAAAAGTATTAATAATCATTAATTAATTATAAAATTAATTTCTTCTTTTGTCTTCATCCTACTTGAACTGTTGATTATAGTAAGCTTAAAAACTTAGTAGATACTAGTGACTTTCACTTTGACAACAGAACTCACAATTTTTATGCTGGTTGGACGCGTTTCGTGGCACTGAGCCACATCTTCAGCATATAGAGGGTGGACCACCCACTATCCACATATCCCAAATTCTCAGACCTGCAAGACCTCAGTATCTAGTTACTCCTTGTATGCTGAAGATGTGGCTCAGATCCACGAAACGCGTCCAACAAGCATAAAAATCATGAGTACTGTTGTAAAAGTGAAAGTCAATAGTATCTACTAAGTTTTTAAGCTTACTATAATAATATTAATATATCTACTTGGTGTAAGAAATCAGCCTGAGAAGTATTGCACATTCCTCCTGTAACACCCTGTATAATATGTTGGCGCAAGGAAATTTCAGAGTAACAATGTGAAGCGCAGGTAAGAGATCACTGATAACAATTAAACTTATAAGAAAACCAAGACAAAACGGAACAGCGATAAACGAGACACAAAGGTAGTGTCGTCCAACTCCCTCCAACGTTTAAATGGCTGTAGAACTTTATCCACTGCCCTATTGCTGAATTTAATGGCCAGGAACCATTTGCTTACCAAAGTTCTCGTCCTTATCTTGTTTCCTTCTTCTTCTTCTTCTTCTTCTTCTTCTTCTTCTTCTTCTTCTTCTTCTTCTTCTTCTTCTTCTTCTTCTTCTTCTTCTTCTTCTTCTTCTTCTTCTTCTTCTTCTTCTTCTTCTCCTGCTCCTTCCTCTCCTTCTCCTCATCTTCTTCTTCTTCTTCTTCTTCTTCTTCTTCTTCTCCTTCTCCTCCTGCTCCTCCCTCTCCTTCTCTTCATCTTCTTCTTCTTTTCCTTCTTCTTCCTCTTCTTCTTCTTCTTCTTCTTCTTCTTCTTCTTCTTCTTCTTCTTCTTCTTCTTCTTCTTCTTCTTCTTCTTCTTCTTCTTCTCCTTCTTCTCTTCCTCCTCCTTATCCTCTTCTTCCTCCTCCTCCTCCTTCTCCTCCTTCTCCTCCTTCTTCTTCTTCTTCTTCTTCTTCTTCTTCCTCCTCCTCATCATCTCCTTCTCTTCCTCACCCATCTACTCTTTTCCTTTCCACAACCTACTTGTACTCATCCCTTACTCCTCTTTCTTCTCCACCTCAACCTCTTCAACCTACTCCTCCATCACCTCCTCCTCTTCTTTCTCTTTATCCTCCTCCTCCTCCTTCTCTTTATCTTCCTTCTCTTTTTCTTCTCTATCTTCTCGTCGTTCTTCGTTTTCCTCTTCTCCTTCATCCATTATTACTATCCCCCTCACCAAAACCTCCTCCTCATCCTCCTTCAACTCCTATTTCTCCTCCCTCTCCTTATCCTCCTCCTCCTCCTCTTTCTCTCCCTTCCTACAATTCTCCTCCTCTTTCTCCTCCTCCTTCCCCTCATCCTTTCCCTCTTCCTCCACCTATTCTTCAACTTCCTCTTTCTCAAAGTTCTGTTCTTATCTTCAGCTATGGGGTTTCCTCTACTCATATGAAGGCTATATTCGGCTATCTAAATCTCGTATTACGAGTATATTAGGCCATTTGTATTACATACCTGTAATACAGGGGATGCAGGAACTTTACAGCGATTAGAGAACAGAATTATAGTCTAACCAAGCAAAGAAGACCCTCTGGCATAATGGGAGAATGACTCAAGCTCGGTCAATATTGGTTCAAAAATTATCAATTCGATCTCAAATTGTAGGAAACAATTCAATCTACTGATCTAAGACCACATTTATAATTCTTGAACAAATATTGTCCAAGCTGGAGTCATTTCCCCGTCTTGCCAGAGGGTCTTCTTTGCTTGGACGGACTATGTACTCGAATTTGTATGCAAC
Organism: Sogatella furcifera; assembly: GCA_017141385.1. Lineage (NCBI taxonomy): Eukaryota > Metazoa > Arthropoda > Insecta > Hemiptera > Delphacidae > Sogatella > Sogatella furcifera. Next base: position 14,854,478 of record CM029558.1, on the reverse strand, counting down.
TAGTATAGAGCTGTATTCGTTGAAGTCGAATCCATTTTATGACGAATGAGCTATAAAGTTGTAGTTGTACTTAATACCTAAATTAAGTACAAAAAATAAATAAAATACCTAGCATAAGCTAGGACACTTTCGTGATGAATAAATGCACTGGCGGCTCGTGCCCACGAATTAGGTGAAGTGCTGAACAGTGAAAGATACGGGCACTTCATTTGTTACGTGGGTACGAGCCGCCAATCATTAATAGATACAAGTTTTATTAAAGTTTTCAACTGTGATGGAAGTATAACTGACGTCAAAAAATTAGTCATTTTCGTCTATTCCAACAACTAATGCTATCATGCCAACGGCTATTTCTGTTCCTTCTTACCAATGTATTTTTGCCAATAGATTGATAAATAAATAAATAAATTAGAGCTGTCATTTAGCTGTAATGTTCACTGCTCGGATAATGTTTTTGAAATCAAAAGAAACAATGGATGCTTCACATCAGCTGTTAGTAGGTTTCATCACGTACATGAAACATACGAAACCACCTTATCTTTATTGTTTTGGAGTCACCCATATCCGAAAATTAATACCAATCACATTTTATATTATGTATTTTCATTATTAGTACATAATATATAGTCAGTCCAAGCAAAGAAGACCCTCTGGCAAGATGGGAAAATGACTCCAGCTTGATCAATATTCATTCCAGAATTATAAATGTGGTCTTGATAGTAGATAAAATTATTTCCAACAATTTGAGTCTAAATTTATGATTTTAAAAATAATATTGACCGAGCTTGAGTAGTTTTCCCATCTTGCCAGAGGGTCGTCTTTGCTTGGACAGGCTATACCTCCATTTATACGACTCCAGTTCATTCCTACACTTTCTTTATTTACTATTACTATAAAACTATAGATGAGAAACTTGTATAATATATAACTGTAGAAAAATATTATATAAATTTTCTCTAATAATTGATAAGCAGAGCATTGAGAATGAAACTTATTCACGAACTCCACCACTAGATTTCAGCAGGTACAAGTTCATGATAGTAGGCGAGTCTATTGCAGAGTGTATTTCTGCATTCATCCGCTAGAGTGCAGCACATACAAGGTTGAGATTGTAGCCACGCCTACTGGCCAACCGGCTAGCTACGCCTATACTGAGCAGTAGGTCTCTAGTTGTCAATTCAGCCAACAGATGTCAGTAGTTACTGGGTGGTGTACAACTGCTTATCTCCCTTCTAATGTTGATTGATGGAATAAATATTCGAGAGATTGCTAAAGACAAACTTGTCACATATTTAGCTGTAGACGACTTTACCCTATTCACGATCACTTGAGACGAAATAAAGAAACTTTTTGCATGTATAACTATTTTTGTTTGAGCTTGAGGAAAAGCCAAGAACTGTGATTGACTACAGCTGTTCGACTGCGGCCGACCGTTGTATGAAAAAATACCTCCCTTCACCCGCACACACGCGCAAAAAATTTGTTCATTTCGTCTCAAGTGATCGTTAGTATAGTGATTATTATGATATGATTTCTCGTAAATATTCTGTATAAACCTCAAAAACGGATAACAAATATAATTTTGAATAAATTTTGGTTTAAATTGGAGATCAGTCTACCAAATCCATGAAATGGAATTTCCTATTTCCAATATTTATGATTACTATCATGATGAACATGGTAACGTAACAATAATATTATCATGAATTTTACAAGAGAAACACCAGCTCCTTATTTTCAAATTGTTCCTTATTACTGTAAGAATGCAGTATGGAGCATAGATGAGAATAAGTACTTGATTTGAGTGGATCTCAATTGCTTAGGAGAAGTATACAATTGAGAAACAAAAAAAAGTAAGATGGAATACAGTAAAAAGATGTTGAGAGCATGGAGAGTTACCAGAGAGACGAAAACCGACAAATTTCGGAACTTAGAATTGCCGGAAAAACAAATAGAGACAAACAGAGTAAAACGAGGAATTACAAAAAATAAAAAAAGACAAGCTGCGGAACGAAGAATTTCCAAAAAACAAAAGAAAAACAAGACTCACTGACAACCTCTCGTTTAAAATTCTCGTGAGATATAGTCTGCCCATCAAAGAAGACATTCTGGCAAGATGGAAAAATGCTTCCAGCTCGGTCAATTTTGATACAAAAATTATAAATTTGATTTCAAATTATAGGAAACATTCCGATCTACAATTTGAGACCAAATTCATAATTTTTGAACTAATATTGATCGAGCTGGAGTCATTCTCCCATCTTGCCAGAATGTCTTCTTTGCTTGGACAGACTGTACAAATGTTTTTCATTGGAAATACAGGGACCCCGACAGAATTCCGAGTCCAATTGAATTTAAATCGAAAGTTTGCGGCGTCCAAATTACAATGCAAATTGAAAAAGTTCCGTTCGTCGCTTTGACTTTTCATTTTTCATCAGCTTTTTCACACAGAGATAGCTGTACACCAGACAGACACATCAGTGTGAAAAAAACAAAAAAAGAATAGGTGACATTTTCACACTACACAAGAACTTTTTGACAGTTGACGGGGATCAGTTGAAACCGTCTGAAGTGATGATAGTGATAATTTTATAGCTGATGACAAAAGTTTAGGCGGTTTCGTCTGTCTCTTGTAAGTGATGTCACCTACTAACAGCTGATGTAAATCATCTATTGTCTCTTGATTTGAATAATATCATCTATGCATATGACCTACCCAGACAATGACTTCTGCCTCCAAAAAAAATAATGTAAGGCTGGAAATAGCTTTAATCGACTTTGGACTTCCGAAAAATATGTAACGTTTGCGACAGATTCCGAAAAGATAACCACTAGATTCTATCATTTTCCTAGTTTTTCGCAATTCATCCCCAAAAAGAACAAAAATCTTCATGCGACTTTTAGCTGAATTTCCAAGAAATTGGTATCGAAGTCAACCTTCTATCCTGAGCAAGGATTGTTTCTTATTTTGAATAATTATCAAAGTATCCTTTTTTTGAATTATTTTTTCAATGAATGACATGTTTCAACTAATTATAGTCATTTTCTAATGCGAATTCGAAAAAGGGTACTTTAATAATTATTTAGAATAATAAGAAACAGTGATAAAAGTAGCCCTGAGATTAGGAAAACACATGAGCAAGCACTATGTTTCTTTAAAGAAAGTGATATTTTTCAAAGAAATTCAGTCCTTCTCACTTTTCTATTGTTTATACATTCTGTCTAATCTGTTAAAAATGTGTATTTAAAATACCTTTGGAGCATATATGCTTATAATCTGATTATAATCTTGTTCTCTTAAACTTAGGACAAAGAAAGCCTTTCCATCTTGTATATTTCTTATGTTGGACCTTTCAACATATTTCCGTTCACTTCAAAAAAGGCAATATATCTATGGAATATATTCAAAAAATTATTACTTGATATTCATTAGCCTATCTCGAAAAGTTGAGAAATATACAGTTGAGGAACTGAAAAACGCTTTGTTACTGAAACCAAAATATAACTATTTCCTTGCAAAATATTTGAATGAAATATAAGCATTCCACTGGCGGCTCGTGCCCACGAAACAGGTGAAGTGCTGTACAGTAGAAGATACGGGCACTTCACCTGTTTCGTAGGTACGAGCCGCCAGTGAGGCATTCAATAAATCAATAAACCCGAGTTTTAGTACCTATGTACTGGAAATATGATACACAATTTTCATGATAGATTTTTCATAAGGAAAACACAACAAAAAATGTTATCCCAAAATAGATAGCATACCGTAGGAAGGATAGATATAAAGATAGTATCAACCTCAGAAACATACAAATATACTAAGAGAGAGAAAGAGAGAGAGAAAAAGAAGAGAGAGAGAGAAAGAGATAGTGATTGAGTAAGATACTTGTTGAAAAACTGGAGTAATCTGAGGATGAATGAGTTACCCCTGAAAAGTAGGAAGCTGAGAGAAAATTGCTTTTCGTGTTGAGAGAATCAGCGATGGCTGGCAATCGATACATCGATAGGGCAACTATCGATCTTCAACGGTATATCGATATATCGATAGGACTGCAGCAAACACATTGCCATCCAGACGTTGATGAATACTGCACAGAAAGCGCGCTACCTGATATAGACTGTACCATCAAAGAAGACACTCTGGCAAGATGGGAAAATGACTCCAGCTTGGTCAATATTGTTCACAAAATAAAAACTTTGGTCTTAAATTGTAGTAAACATTCTGATCTACAATTAAAGATCAAATTTTTGATTTTTGAATTGTTATCGACCGAGCTGGAGTCATTCTCCCATCTTGCCAGAAAGTCTTCTTTGACTGGACAAACTGTAATCTCCCGCCAAAATGGCAGCTTCCCGCCAAAAAGCCGAAAGGTGAGCACACTGATTGAGTTTGGTCGTGTAAATAATGGCCGGAGAGGAATTTTGGGTGAATGAGAGGAATTTAGAGAGAGAGAGAGAGAAAGATCCTCACTTCATTTACTTTCTCGACTCCTTCACTTCATTCATGTGAATTACAGAATTTCAAAGTCAAAGTCAAAATCATTTATTCTTCAAAAACAAATCAAGAATACAACACTGCTGCTTCAATGCTGTTTTATACAAATTAAAAATATCTCTAATAAATTATTTAATAAAAAATTCAAAACCACAATTTTTGTGATTTTTAACAATCTCAAGGAGCAGATAGTGTCAACATTGACATGGAGAACATGAATTTCTGAGTTTGTTATGTTTTCCATTAATTAATAGAATTCATCCATTTATTGATATTACACAATTCATGTCAATAATATCATTATTACCAGGCAAGAAAAACTAGGCAGAACCTGTACTATTTATTCCCTGAATTTTGATGAATAATGTTGTCCGAAATAAGGTTATGTACAATCGCAGTACTTCACTCTAGAATTCTTGGTCCAGAGTTGAAGATTTCACATTTTCACATTTATGAATTGAGATAACTTATTTATTGAAGTTCAGACATTGGCTCATGAACATGGTAACAAAGAATACTTTCAATGTAAAACCTATGAGAATTGGCAAACGTATTGTGGACTTGTCAAAGCTGTCAAATCTTTGATCCAAAGATTGACTTAGGCAGGTATTACACGATAATATTTCTATGATCATGGTTGATCATATGGAGAGAGACAAAAATATGATTTCGTATTTTCATCTCTTTCCATATGATCAACTATGATCATAGAACTATTATCGTGTAATACCGGCCTAATCAAATTTCGACATCAATTGCCACTCTGTGAGTATAAATATGACAATATTCATCTATTTATTCATTCGTTTGATTGAATACAAAATATACTTATATTCGAATATAAATATACTTATTATTGAATTAGAACACAAACAATCAAATCCAGATCGTTTCTTTACCAAATTTGAGAAATATTTGTGATTGTTTAAAGGTTATGCCCGCCTATAAACTTTCATGGAACTCTGAAACATCCCCTAAACACTATACATATTTTGATACTCCACCATAGTCAGTCCAAGCAAAGTAGACATTCTAGCAAGCTGGGAAAATTACTCCAGCTAGGTCAATATTAGTTCAAAAATCATAAATTTGGTCTCAAATCGTAGAACAAACTTTTTCCTACAATTTTGAGAACAGATTTACAATTTTTGAACTAAGATTGACCGAGCTGGAGTCAATCTCACATCTTGCCAGAATGTCTTCTTTGCTTGGACAGACTATACCAAACTAAACACTGAGGAGAGTCATGTATATTTCATGTGTTTTGCCAGAAAGTTTCTAATCATCTGTCCAAGCAGAGAAGAGCCTTTGGGAAGATGGGAAAATAACTCCAGGTCAATCAATATTGGTTAAAAAATGTTTGATTTCATTTCAAATTGTAGAGCAAACCTTTTCCTACAATTTGAGACCAAATTCAGAATTCTAGAACCAATATTGACCGAGCTGAAGTCATTTTCCCATCTTGCCAGATGCTCTTCTCTGCTTGAACATACTATACAAAAGTTTGTACAGAACTTGACATTTGTTGGGTAATGACACGTTACACCTGGCTCCAACTGGATTGACGGTTGGCAAACTACTTTAAAAATTTACAACTCTGTAAAAACAGTCGGCAAGCGGTCTGCGAGATCATAAACGAATCGACAACGATCTCAGCAACACTAATTTGCTTTTGAAAACAGTTTAAGACTGTCCTGAGAGAGTTGAGGGTTGATAGAAGGTATTGGCTATCCGCCAACTTGTTTGGTGTTGATATATTATGATATATTCACTAGTTGCATCCCACTCAGGCCAAACAATGTTAGACGACCTAGAATCTATATCTATATATAGCCGTGTACTGTGGCACACTATTGATTTCTCAATTTGCAGAAGCTATTTTGGAATGGGCCACCAGTTACTCAATTGAACTTTGGTATTTTTACTGTTTTGAGTTCGTTCTTTGCGACATGTATTTCTTTTATAATTTTCTCTTTACACGTATTATAGCTTATACAGAAACTTTTGGGCGGTTTCTTATGCTATTATTGTCCGCTACAACATATCATGTTGTAGATTGGAGTTGTTATTTAGTTATAATCTAGCTATCAACAAAAGAAAGAGAGATAAGAGATCAGGAGGAATTTTTTTGATAAAATTTGTCATTTAAGCATGTTTATATGATATTTTAAAAATCAAGTGTCAATACAATGATTCACATAGCTGTAAGTGGGTTACTTCAAGTACGAGAGACAGACGAAGCCGCCGAAGGTTTTGGCGTTTCCAATGATAAATCATGTGATCGATATTATATTACATAGGTGTGAATTATGAGTTGAGTTCGTTAGATAACTGTATACAGCAACTAGATAACTAATTCAGGACTAATAAATTTGATTGAGAAAAAAGAAATATAATTCCAGATTCGAAAATTAAAATCATGGACCCAGAGTTAAAATTATTGGATTAAAAAAGTTCTATTCAATGAGGGCAAAACTTGATATACAATTATGATTAGATATCCTCTATATCTCTATATAGCGAGATATATCTCTATATCTCTATAATGAAAGCGAAATGGCACTGATTCATTCATTCATTCATTCTTCACCAGAACTAGGAATCCACTGAACCGAATGCGTTCAAATTTGGCAGGCATGTTCAGTTGGACGTTTAGACGAGCGCTAAGAACGGATTTTGAAAACTTTTCAAGGATACGCCTGATATTCGATTTTTTCTATAATTATACGGCGTGTTCTTCATTTTTTCGAGAACCAATCAGTAGAAAATGTTGATATTTAGTAAGCAGGTTCAGATAAGGTCTAGAAATGTTGTGTTAGAATATTTTTGAAATCCTTTCAAGATTACGCCAGTAATCTTAAAATTTTCAAAATTGTTTCAAAATTGTAGATGTATTGCGGGTTGCACATCTTCCGACTTGAACCGACCAATATTAGCGTTTTACTATTTTTGGAGTTTTTCTTAGATTTTTCGAGAACCAATTGGCAAAAAATGTTCAAAAACAGGTTCAGAAATGCTGTATTCAATAAAATTTGATGAATGATGATCAAATAAAATCTATTCTAATGGAATTCGCAGGCGAGCCTGTTTATCTCAGCTGACACTGACAGAGGTTTTGCAGGCGAGCGAAGCTGTTTGACTCACTGACACTGCTGATACTGTCGGGGGTCCAGGGGCGAAGCCCCCTGGCTAGGCGGAGAAGGCGAGCGAAGCGAGCCTGCCGTCTAGTAAATTATATAGAGGGAACATAATGAATCTATAGATTTCATTCCATCACACAAAAACAGACCAATGATGTAACATTATCCAATTCCTTAGTGTATCTGGAAAACGAATCATATTCCATACAAATAACGTTTGCTGGATATACCGAGTTCAAGGGAAAGGAAAATACAAAATAATATGTATACAAAGTTCAGGAAAATTCAGGAAATGTGGGGGTATGGGACGGGATCTGAATTATAATCTATTCATATCACAATTTGCAGCGACCCTTCCTGCTTTATCTCCGTCTGGGTTGATTTTGCTTCATGAATCCATTTCGTTTGGCTTCTTCATCTTTGCCCTGGTTTGTTCTATAACCCTGGAAACCTCAGTCACTGAGGGCAACACCAGAAGGGTTAGCTAGCAAACAAATATCAGAAATTTTGTGTTCCCTGGGTATAAAGTATAGTCTGTCCAAGCAAAGAAAACCCTCTGGAAGATGGGAAAATGGCTCCAGCTCGGTCAGTTTTGGTTCAAAAATTATCAAATTCATCTTAAATTGTAAGAAACAATTATTCATCTACTATTTAGACCACATTTATGATTATTGAACAAATATTGACTGAGCTGGAGTCATTTTCCCATCTTGCTAGAGGGTCTTCTTTGCTTGGACAAACTATAGTTTAATAGAACTTGAATAGAATGTGATGATTATCCGATGGAGGAAGATAACTTGAAAAGGAAATGGAAAAGGAAAGGGAAAGGGAAAGGAAAAGGATAACTTGATTAAATATATGAATGAAATAAAATGGATAAAGGGAACATGGAATAGGGAGAAAACAATGAAAGTGAAAAACAAGGATTGGAATCAGTTTTTTGAATAGTTGTGAAGATAATATTCTGGTAGTTATCCAAATTGGAAAAATACGAGTGATTCCTAACCAGTATACCAGTGATTGTAGAGCCGAAATCGGTAATGTATCTAGATTTTTTCAATTTGTGGTTCAACAGTATCTTATCATTTGGTTCAGTTGTCTTATCATTTAACATTTATGATTGGAACAAGATAATAAGGGAATGGAAGATTGATTTGATTGATTATTTATTTGAAGTGCTAGGTCTGAAGAGACCCATTGCACAAAAAACAAGAAAAAATACAAAACAAGATAAATAATAAGTAGGTATTACATTATTAGAAATTATTTGATACATAATAAGATTAACAATAAAGTTTATAATGAATTAATGAAGTTGCTTAAGCTAAAAATGAGGAAGAGAAATAAGAGAATAAGAGAAATAATGAGGAAATTTCTATAGCTCCTGGCAAGTATGGATAAAAAATGCTAATATGATAAAAAAAAGACTTGCAATGGAAAAGGTATTGTAGGAATGGTGTAGGAGTATGAATAGATAGGCATAGGCAGAAAGAGGAGATAACAAGAAAAATGGAATGTTTGGTACAAAAATAAGAAGAAGAAGAAGAAGAACAAGAACAAGAACAAGAACAAGAAGAAGAAGAAGAAGAAGAAGAACAAGGACAAGAACAAGAAGAAGAAGAAGAAGAAGAAGAAGAAGAAGAAGAAGAAGAAGAAGAAGAAGAAGAAGAAGAAGAAGAAGAAGAAGAAGAAGAAGAAGAAGAAGAAGAAGAAGAAGAAGAAGAAGAAGAAGAAGAAGAAGAAGAAGAAGAAGAAGAAGAAGAAGAAGAAGAACAAGAACAAGAACAAGAACAAGAACAAGAACAAGAACAAGAACAAGAACAAGAACAAGAACAAGAACAAGAACAAGAACAAGAACAAGAACAAGAACAAGAACAAGAACAAGAACAAGAACAAGAACAAGAACAAGAACAAGAACAAGAACAAGAACAAGAACAAGAACAAGAACAAGAACAAGAACAAGAACAAGAACAAGAACAAGAACAAGAACAAGAACAAGAACAAGAACAAGAACAAGAACAAGAACAAGAACAAGAACAAGAACAAGAACAAGAACAAGAAGAACAAGAACAAGAACAAGAAGAGGAAGAAGAAGAGGAGGAAGAAGAAGAGGAGGAAGGAGACGAAGAAGAAGAAGAAGAAGAAGAAAAAGAAAGAAGAAGAACAAGAAGAAGAAGAAGAAGAACAAGAAGAAGAAGAGAAGGAAGAAGAAGAAGAAGAAGAGGAAGAAGAAGAAGGAGAAGGAATAGTGAGGTGCGGCCCAACCGCATTTTCCATGATATCAAATATAAATCCAGAAGCAAGGCCCAAATGAGAGTTGAGGTAGTGTGTTGGATGCGAATTCAAAATGCAAATAGAGGTCCATCTCTTCTTTCTCCTCTTCTCCATCTTCTTTTCTCTCTTCTCTTCATTTTCGCTCTTTTCATTTTTCCTCCTTGTCCTTCATCTTGTTTTGATTCCTAAACGGATTACTATAGCCAAGAAACAGAAGGTTCCACATACACGTGCTTATACAGTCAGTCCAAGCAAAGAAGAGCCTCTGGCAAGATGAGAAACTGACTCCAGCTCGGTCAATATTGGTTCAAAAATTATGATAATTTGGTCTCAAATTGTAGATCAGAATGTTTCTACGATTGAGATCAAATCAATAATTTTTGAACCAATATTGACCGAGCTGGAGTCATTTTCTCATCTTGCCAGAGGCTCTTCTTTGCTTGGACAGACTATACCATAGGCTGTAGAAGCATATGACACATTCTGGCAAGATGAGAAAATAACTCCAGCTAAATCAATATTGGTCCAAGAATCATTATCATGAATTTGATTTCAAATTGTAGGGAACATTCTTCTTTATGAAATTTGAGACCAAATTTATATTTTTTACCCGAGAATGAGTCATTTCACAATTCATAATGTCGTCTTTGCTTTAATAGACTATACCAGAACATCGACAGGTGAAGTGCCGTTTACCGTACAGCACAGCACTTCACCTGTATCGTGGGCACGAGCTGCCAGTGGAAGGAAGGAGAAGAAAGATGATTATGGAGATAGGAGAGAAGTGGAGCAAAGAGGAGAGTGATGGGAAGTTTGAAAAGACGAGGAAAAGAAGAATTAGAATTTAACGGAATTTCAATAGAAATGGGAAATCAGTTGATTCAGTGTATTTGTTAGAACCATTAATAGTGAACCCTTGGGTCTCGCCACTATTAGAAGCCATATGCTAAATAAATAATAATATTTGTTAGAGTAAATCACCTGTCAATCAATTATTTCCCAATAAACTACCATTTAGGGCCGGTTTCTCCAAAAACGTTTAACTGAAATTTTAGTTTAAACTATCAGCTGTCAGTGTATGGTCACTGTTATTAACTTGTGTTTCAATTGAGACAGCTGATGGTTTAATCCAAAAATTCAGATTAACTTTGGGAAACCGGCCTAAATAGCATTGAATTGGAAAATAACAGATACCACGAATTTACTATACCCTATTCACGATCACTTGAGACGAAATGAACAATTTTTTTGCGCGTGTGTGCGGGTAAAAAGAGGTATTACTTCATACGACGGTCGGCCGCAGTCGAACAGCTGTAGCCAATCATAGTTCTTGGCTTCTTCTCAAGCTCAAACAAAAATGTACATGCAAAAAGTTTCTTTTTTCGTCTCAAGTGATCGTGAATAGGGTATAGACAATTGTAGGTCACGTGAATACCCCACAGTAATGAGGAACGAATGAGAGATTTTCTTCATGATAAAATTTTTGGGAGAGGAATAGCAAAAGGCTATGCCTATTATTCCCTCCTAATTCAAATTGTTGTATCGATGTATGAATGAAGAATAATTATTGATTCAGAAACAAAATCCAAATGTTCAAAGATTTATTGAAGAAGGATATGATGGAGGAGGTGGGGAAGAAGGAAAGAACCAGAAGGAGAAGGAGAAGAAGAAGAAGAAGAAGAAGAAGAAGAAGAAGAAGAAGAAGAAGAAGAAGAAGAAGAAGAAGAAGAAGAAGAAGAAGAAGAAGAAGAAGAAGAAGAAGAAGAAGAAGAAGAAGAAGAAGAAGAAGAAGAAGAAGAAGAAGAAGAATAAGAAGAAGAAGAAGAAGAAGAATGAAGAAGAATGAAGACTAAAACAAATGGAGCGTAGGGTAAGGTGTTGTATGTTTACATTGCTCAACATCTTCTTCCCAGAGCCACCTGCTCGCTCTCAACTCGCTGATCCCTGTTCCTAAACCAGAGGAATATGGAATCGAGGAACGAGCTGTGAGATGGAATTAGGTTAGCAGGAGAGTGTGAGGAGGAGGAGGAGGAGGAGGAGGAGGAGGAGGAGGAGGAGGAGGAGGAGGAGGAGGAGGTGGTGGAGGAGGGGGTAGATATGCATAGAAAAGATGAGTTGGAGGGAGGGTCAAAGAAAAAGATAGCAGAAAGAAAAGTTGGACGTTTCTGTCTGTTTCTTGTATATGTGATTCAAAAAATTAAGAGCTGATATATATACAGTTTTGTCTTTTTCATCTAAAAAAATTACCTAGGCATAGCTAGATGTCATTTGTCATCAATTCGATAAAATACAATGAATTATTGTTCAAATAAATAATTTCAACCAATTTAAAAGCAAATGAAGCGATTTCTGAATACAGGAAACCTTAAGAAATACATCAATAGAAGTCTCCAAGTAATGTTAAAACTAACATTTATCAATTATAGAGGATAATGTTATACTTATTTTCTCTTAAGCTGAGGCCGCACTGCCGGTGGGTAGAGCCTGGAGGGTGGAGGGTAGTTGGTAAATCTATAGAACATACACACCATCCACAGTAATACATTGTATGAATGGTATGACGTCATACTGTCTTTTGAGGTTATGTTGTCCATATTTGAGAATTTCAAGATGGCGGCTGAACACATACCATTCATACGATGTATTACTGTGGATGGTGTGTATGTTCTATAGATTTACCAACTACCCTCCACCCTCCAGGTTCTACCCACCGGCAGTGCGGCCTCAGCCTTAGGGCTACTGTATTCGTTGAAACTTCAAAATAATAAAAACCAAAGTCCCCTTTTTTTATTAAAATTATTTCATGAAAAAGTTACTCTGATTTTTATTATTTTAAAGTTTTGAAGGATAATATGAACTCAAAATAGACTATTTATTGCAATAAATTCCTGTTTCCATTCCTATTTTCCTGTTTCATTTCCCATTTTCATCAAATCTGTTCCCTATTCAAGAGTTCGTATTCATTCGAACTACCACCCACATACCATTCAATGCAATCTAAGTCAATCCAGATTATTATAGTCTATCCAAGCAAAGAAGACATTCTGGCAAGATAGGAGAATTACTCCAGCTCGATCAATATTGGTTCAAAAACTGCAAATCTTGTCTGAAATGGTAGGGAACATTCTGATCTACAATTTGAGACCAAATTCATTATTGTTAAACTAATATGGACCGAGCTGGAGTCATATTCTCATCTTGCCAGAATGTCTTCTTTGCTTGGACAGACTATACCATTTCAAAAAAGTGGACAGATATTGAAATTCCTGGAGTGGATATTCTCTACCTGAGAATTTATTGTAATTCTTAACGTGTTAAAAAACGTTGACAGCCGGGAAGAATGAAATTCTCTGGAATTTTCACTCCCGACAATAACACCTGCTAGAGACGTTTCTCCACTGGCGGCTCGTACCCATGAAACAGGTGAAGTGCTTTACATTAAAAGATAAAGGCACTTCACTCGTTTCGTAGGCACGAGCCGCCAGTGCGTTTCTCCTATTTTGTTTTTTTCTCATCCTTCTTGTTTTATCGTTGTTTTATCTTCTTCTGTCTCTTTTCCGTCCCTTGGGTGTGATAATATCTGTCACAAGTGGAATTTAATAAAAAAACAGAGTACTAGAAACAGAGCGTCACAAAACTTTCATTAATTTACTAAGATCTGTCCAAGCAAAGGAGACATTCTGGCAAGATGGGAAAATGACTTCAGCTCGGTGAATATTGATTCAACAATTATCAATTTAGTTTCAAATTGAAAAAAAAAATGTTTTCTAAAATTTAAGACTAAATCTTCGATTTTGAACCAATTTTGACCGAGCTGGAGTCATTTTCCCGTCTTGAAAGAATGTCTTCTGTGCTTGGTACGACTACCTAATATTGTTCCTGGTATTTCAAGTGGTAATATAACGTTATTCATGACCAGTTAAGATTAGGGAGTATCCTGTTAATAGGGAAGTTTCATAAGGTATTTATCATTTCAGTATAATTTTCTGTGAACTCTTATCATCTCCCTCAAATACCATGAGAGATTCGTCTCCATTTCTTTGATAAAATATTCAAATCTGGCTCAAATTATTCTTGAATAAAGAATTGCAGAAATAAAGAATTTGTATGGATGGAATTAATAAATAGTAACTTTTAAATTTGAAAAAGTATAGCTCCAAAAAAGTGGCGATGAGTCAGCTGATCAGCTTGACACAGATCGGACTCTGTACCATTACTGCGTATCAATAATGTGTATCAAAGATCCGCCATGTAATAAGAGCTTAATAGATAATATCATTGAGTAGTGATATTGTGATAGTTATTCATATCAAGTGAGAAGGCAAGATATTGTCAAACCACATCTTATCAAAAATCGAGGTATACGTTTTGGTTACTGGACCATTATCAATCTCTGGTAATTTTAATTCAAATTCATCAATATCATAAAAAATACATCAATCGTAACTCTGGTAACTGTTATCAATCTTAGTTTACCAAAGATTGATAATGGTGTACCAACCTAAACCGATATTTCGCACTTCAATAAATCTGTGGTTTCACCGTATCTTGTCTTTAAATTGAACTAATGGATAAACTATAAGGTTTCGTGAGATTTTGATTTCCATTGAGACATATTATAGAAGAAATTTCGATGTTCAACCATCCATTTATTCACGTGACCTCTTATTATCTCATAAATTACTATTGAATAAATGAAAATCGACAAGAATGACAAGCAATATTTTCATAACTGACATGAAATAAATGGTTTTCACCACTCAAATTACAGAGCTTTCCCTCTTTTCCTTCTCTTTTCTTGTTTCTTTCAGTTTTTCTCTCTCCCCATATCTCTCCCCACTTGCGTTATTTCCGAGATTACAGCTATAGTCTGTCCAAGCATAGAAGACATTCTGGCAAGATGTGAAAATTACTCCAGCTTGTTCAATATTGATTCAAATATTTTTAATTAGAACTCAGATTGTAGGAAACAATCTGCTCTACAATTTGAGTTAAGATTCATAATTTTAGAACAAAAATTGATCGAGCTGGAGTCATTTTCCCCTCTTGCCGGAATCTCTTCTTTGATTGGACAGACTATAGATCGTTTGATGGATTTCTTATTGGGGGTTATCAGCATATATTTCTTTCCACCTTTCAAGCCTTCACCAGAAATATATTGCGATCAATGATAGATTGAATTCAATTGGAGGTTGGGACATATTGCATGCCACTAGTTTGCTTTTTCCAAGCGTTTTTCATGCCTTACCACAGTCAACTTGCTTCAAGCTTTCTTGAAAAATTGTCTCAAACTTCTCATGTAATTCAATTTGAAATACCTACTTCATAATAAACTTCAATACTTCTAAATTGATTAATTATAGTTTTAAAGTTTTGAAAGTGGAAATTTATGAGTAATGGGAGTGAATTTGGTACACATAACCTAAAAGTTTAGTATATTTTCATCAAATTTTGGAAATAAGACGTTTTGGACTGTATTTTATCCATAATTCATTGTATTTTCTCAAATAAATTGATACATTAAATACTTTATTACGTGTAAACTTCTTCTATATGAAATTAGTTGCTCCGATTCAATTGATAATTTTGTTCAATTAAAATTTGAATTTCATTATTTATCACAAATTTCAGATTCGTGATAAAACTGACGCCATACAGTTAGGCGGTTTCGTTTGTTCCTTTTACGCTCTAACAGCTGATATTGTCAATTGGATTTGTCATTACACCTCCCTCATTAATTCTCTTTACAATAATTTACAAATTTTTTCTTGCTTATTTCCAATATTACAGCTATGGGCTGGTCTGTACAAGCGAAGAAGACATTCCAGCAAGACGGGAAATTGACTCCAGCTCGGTCAATATTGGTCTTTGAAGATCAAATTCGATCTTAAATTGTAAAAAATTAGCCCTCTTTCCCCTCTCGCGATTCATCTTACTTAGCAAACATTTTGCAAACCTCTTATCTTACTCTTAACATGCCTCAACCTTGCCTTAAATTTGCCTTAAGCTTGCCCCAAGCCTTCCTCTTATATCGGCACATTTATTATTCAAACGATGAAATATTGCCATTCAATACAGAGATTTATAACCTTAGTGGCTGTCGAGTGATAAGGCTCACCACCCCCCACCCCCCACAACAACAACCCCTCAACAATTTCCTCTTCTAATATCCAGATTTTCATCAATTTCTTCCTTCTCCCTTATTTACATTCACCTCTTTCTTCTTCTTCTTACCCTTTTTCTCTCTCTCCTCTTCCCTCTTTCCCTTCTCCTCCTTCTCTTCATCTTCATCTATATTTTCATCAATTTATTCCTCCTATCCACCTTTTTTTACATTCTTATTTTCGTTTTCCATACCCTCTTTCTCTTTATCTTATCCCCTACTCACTCCAATCCTCCTCCTTCTCTTCCTCTTCATCCTTATTTCCACCAATTTCTTCCTCCTCCTCTTCTTCCTCCTCTTTTCACCTCCCCATCTCACACA
Source organism: Sogatella furcifera (assembly GCA_017141385.1). NCBI lineage: Eukaryota > Metazoa > Arthropoda > Insecta > Hemiptera > Delphacidae > Sogatella > Sogatella furcifera. Next base: position 14,838,085 of record CM029558.1, on the reverse strand, counting down.
TGGTTGAGTGTTAATGGGAGGTATGTTCTTGAGCATTCCTCTCCAAGAATGGACATTTATATGTCCAAACTTCGCCTTTTTATGTTTTTACAGCACCAGTTATATTGGGCCAACAGTTGAATGAATGATTTAATCCTATTTATGAATAGTTTTTGTAAGTTTCTATAGCCTATACTTTTAGTTATTAAACTTAGTTATTAGTTTTTATTATTATTATTTTCAATCTGTATAATATAGGATTTGAACCGATAATTTACATACATAGAGTGAATTAATCTGAATCTGAATCTTAACACTTCTCCTGTACTGGGTACTGGCCACCTGGTGAGAGTGTCTGCTTTGTGATTGTGAGGTTAAGTCACAAACACAGTGGACTGATCTTGGATGGGTGACCAGTATTTGGCCAAGTACACTTTGACGAGGTGGAACCTACCCGTAAGGGTCTCCCCACCATTAAAAGCCATAAGCATATTTATTTAACACTTCTCCTTCTCTACCTCTACCTCCTCCTCCTCCTCCTCCTCCTCCTCCTCCTCCTCCTCCTCTTCCTCTTCTTGTTCTTCTACCTTTTCCTTTTCACACTCACCTCCTTACCTTCCAACCATGTTCTTTTCAGTCTTCTCTCAATTTTTCCTACATTTTTCCCATTTATTCCTTTTTCGTTTCCATTCCCTCTTCCCTCTTGAATTGGTAAGGCTTGACTTGGAAATGTTTTTTATGATCTTCAATACGAAGATGTATTAAGTTATATGTATGATTTCTTAATGTAATTTTTGCTCTAGCTATGTAAAATAGTATGTATTCCTGTGGATAAGAGTGGAAAAAAGCTTTTCAGCTTTACTCTTATTCGAAAAATAAATCGATTCATTTATTCATTCATTCTTCCTTTTCTGCTTGGCAAATGGCAAATACAGAAGCTTTGGAAATAAATTGGTTCCCGAACAATTCATATTATTTATTTTCGAGTGCTATGAATCTGTAGCTTTCAATCAGTTGGAATTATCTGGCTTTGTTACTGAAAATTATTATTATCATTTTCTTTGTATTGTGAGGAAATTGGAAGTACGAGGAGAAAGAATGAGAAGAAGGAGAAGAAGAAGAAGAAGAAGAAGAAGAAGAAGAAGAAGAAGAAGGAAAGATTGAGATATTGGAATGCCAAAAGAATGGTTTATCAATTTTTGGTTTGCTCAAGTACTTCTGAACAATATAAAAGGCCCACTTGTCATTGGAGGATTGTAATATACCTCGAGTGAAATATAATAGGCTTAAATATTCCACAGCTTTATTAGGTATTGACTTAATCTTTCACTTTGTTTTTCAAGAACTCCCGAATCGAATAATCCATGAATTTTATTTCTGCTATAATCATCACACCAGAGTAAAATTCACATTTTGTGAGAGTACTTCCATGGATCAAATCGTAATGATTTCAATTTTAAAGATTTTCAACACTGGCGGCTTGTACCCACTAAACAGGTGAAGTGCCCGTATCTTTAACTGTACAGCACTTCACCTATTTCGTGGGCACGAGCCGCCAGTGATTTTTCTTTATACACTCATCGATGTTAGGCTTCATAATTTTCTGTTACACTAACATTTATTCAGAATAAATAAGATTGAAACTATCAACTATATTCCACGTTAATTATTGTAGGATTGTACATTGAATCACATTGTATTTGGAAAATCAATTATTCGAGTATATTAGGCTATTATAATCAATAAGTGTTTAAATAATTTCAAAATTAGTAATCATCACTGACTCCTATCATTTATATACTCTCGAAGCAATGCAACCTGTTGAATCAGAAAAGTGGAGTGACTGCCTCAAAACTAAACTCGCAATACGATTGGTGGTCTCTGAAGCTCCCCTCCTACTGAAGCCACGCCTACAGCCAATCACAAACCAGCAATGGTGAATGAATCTGTTTCCGAGTTTCGCTGGTTGAGCATTACTGAATAATCCTGATGGTTTTTTAATTTTAGTTCACATGAGATTGTTAATGGTGTAGCAGAGAACCCGGTATTTCGATTTCTAACAAATCTATGGTTTAACAATATCTACAGAGTGTTTCGGGAGGAATGTGCAATACTTCTCAGGCTGATTCCTTACACCAGGTAGACAAAAAAGTTCCATGGGATCAACCCCCAAAAACGCTTTGTTACCGAGATAACAATGGCGGAAAATTGAGATTTTTTAAAATATATTTATTTTTCTTATTTTTTAGAGGCTCAACTGAGGTTCTGAAATAAACAATTCCTATGTAAAATCAGCTGAGGAATTCAATGAAACCAGTCTGACGTCTGTAACTTCAACAGTTATTGAGATAATTGAAAAAATATGCTCAAAAAACGCAATTTTTTCAACAATAATGGTTATAACTGGATAAGGAATCATAAATTTGTATTTTTTATGAATGGAAGTTGAAGAGAGTCGGATTCTAAAGAGAAAGTTGAATGGCAGCGATTGTGTAAATTTCACCCAAATCTCAGAAATAGCGATCAAAAATCGCAAAATCGCTACTAAATACAAATTTATCACTTGTGCTATGTTTTGTCGAATTTTGCGATTTTTTATCGCTATTTCTGAGATTTGGGTAAGTATTGCACATTCCTCCTGAAACACTCTGTATATCACATCATTTTAATGACTGTGTATTATGAATAAAAATAATTCTGAACGTGTCTTTTCATTCAATGCTAAGGAATAATATCAGAAAAAGTGGGGGAAAAAGAAGTGCAAAAACGAAGAAAAGGAGAAGTAAGAGAAGAGTAGAAGAGGGAGAAAAAAAATAATAGCGGAGTGCGTGGGAAGGGGGAGAAAAAGATAAAATGGCGTGTATGATCAAAAGCACCGTGTAATAGAGCCCAAAAATTTTGGTCCAATTTTCGCCAAGTGACTGATATGAAGCATATGCTTTGATCTTTTCGCTGGACAGAAATATGTAGAGATGAAAATAAAAGGACCACTCGATGGTGGGTGGAGAGAGAGAGAAGTGGAAGAGAAGTATTAATAAGGGGAAGGAGGAAAGAGTGGAAAAACGAACTGAAAAAGAAAAGAAGAGGAGGAGGAGGAAGAATTCCAAAATACCGGGGTCAAAGTTATTATTTATTCTTTACACAAAATCAAAAATCAATACTTCATACCAATATAAAATATGAGGACGAATGATGGAAGGTATAGTGGGGTAAGGGGCGCTTTGACAAGAAAATATTAAGCTAAATCCAGAAAATAAGGTGGTTTCGTCTGCTCTAACAGCTGATGTTGTCAATGATAATAATAATAATTATAGATGTCTAGATGAAGGATGATAGACACATTATATCATAGCTTCCTCTAATGTTAAAGAGGGCTATAATTAATTTATGGATATTTTTTTCATAATTCTATTATATGATATAGAATATTACTAGGCTAAATCAGCTAGGGAACCGCCTGAAATTTTGGCCTCGTATATTCATAATAATAATTCTTATCATGACCACCTAGGACAGTGGTCACCAATTAAGTTTCATGAAGGTCCGTTTCAAAGTCTTGGCGAGCTTCCGTGGTCCATTCAGGGGAAACCCAGGGGGGGGGGAACCCGTGGGAGCTCCACGGAAATGTTTTGAAAAATTGTTAGTTGTACTGCATTAATTTGATAATTATTCAAATATTTGTGATAGCTATTAGATTTATATAGATTTGGCAATGAAAATTGCTCCATTGTTCATTTTATTTATGTGAAGAATGTTTAGTTATTAAATTTTCGTAACTAATCTCAAATTTAGTCCTTGACTATATCTCTTTAGCTATTGAAATGCCAGGATAAATTCACTGGGATTGGTCACCGACATGCAGTCTAATTAATTTATCAGTGAAAAAATATGAAAATTTTCCTCACTAGAGTGTAGGCCAGTGTCGTTGTCATCGTCAGTGTTGACAATGCGTTCATGAAGCGCGAAAGGCCTACACTCCAGTGAGTAAAATTTTCATCTTTTTTCCTCCCCACCACAATAAATTGAAACGTTCAAGGTATAGAATAATTGGATGAAATAATTCAACAATATTAAATGAATAGCCAACTTTTTATTGAGAGTTGTATGATAAGAAGTGTTTATTTTATTGTTGTGGTTGTTTTTTAATAATTCAATTCTATTCAAACTTTAAAGAGTTTCTTATGGATTTTTTTGTTTTAGGATTTATTTTAATTTTTTTTCCGTTGAGATCGGTATGACATCGCGGTCCGCACAAAACTAGCTGGCGGTCCGGATCCGGAATGGATCCGCCATTTGGTGACCACTGACCCTAGGTGGTGTTACATACATATTCATAACATTTCTTCTCGATGTGGTCGAATTCCAAAAATATATAAATTTCTCTCAGTCCTTTCTCAACACCACGATTCTTGTTTTTCCACTCTGAACTAAATATAAACCACTACAACTAACGTGTGGAGCGCTTTCGGATTTTACTCTATTTTCAACACTGCCTTCTTCATTTTTTGGCTGGTATGGGAAGCGGTGGTGTTGGCGGTTCTATTCAAATTTATTGTGACAAAAAGTTGGCGGTATTGTTTGAATTTATCAGTGTGTCGTAAAATCTATTTATTAGTAAAATCTATTGTGAAGGAATTTATTAGTGTGTTGGTGGTTCTATTTAAATTTATTGTGACGAAAATTTGGCGGTTTTGTTTGAATTAATTAGTGTGTCGAAAAGTCTGTGGGATTTGCAGTAGGTTATAGATGCTCATTCAGGATGTTTTGTGGATCAGTTTTCATGTGTCCGTATATTTCGTATTGTTCTAGAGTGTTGAGTTCTGGTCCTTTTGCTTTATCAAAACATCCTAAATGAGCATCTAAACTTAAAATCCCACATACTTTTCAACACACTAATAACTTCAAACAAAACCGCCAACTTTAATTGATAATATTCAAATTTATGACTTCAGTGTCATGTAAAATCTATCTATTTATACGTTAGTATGATAGAGTATCAATACATTATAACCATACGAGTACCTTTTAGAGAAAGTTTGTGTATAATGTACGTGAAAGCATGTGGGGTTTCCAATCATTGTAGTGAATACGCGGGAAAGTGGATCACGTCACATATCGACAAAGTCTGACAAAAGAAGTCCTATATGGACGGACTCCATGAAAGGGAGCCCTGAGAAGTTTTTCAGAGAAACGTTTCAGAAAGGCAGAGCAAAGATTTCAGACCAAAAGATTTCTGTCAGATATGGCCTGAGTGTAACTTACATCAAAGCCCAACCATTCAACAAATTGTATAGTCCGGTCAAGCAAAGAAAACATTCTGGCAAGATGGGAAAATAACTCCAGCTCCATCAATATTGCTTCGAAAACTATCAATTTTGTCTCAAATTGTAGAAGACATCCTGCTCTACAATCTGAGTCCAAATTGATAATTTTTGAACAAATATTGACCGAGCTGGAGTCATTTTCCCATATTACCAAGATGTCTTTTTCGCTTGACAAGACTATACATCAAAAGCCCAACCATTCAACAAATTGTAAGTCTGTCCAAGCAAAGAAAACATTCTGGCAAGATGGGAAAATAACTCCAGCTCCATCAATATTGGTTCGAAAACTATCAATTTTGTCTCAAATTGTAGAAAACATTCTGATCTACAATTTGAGACCAAATTTATAATTCTTGAACCAATATTGACTGAGCTGGAATCGTTCTCTCATCTTGCCAGAGGGTCTTCTTTCCTTGGACAGACTATAGCAGGGGATCGGTTACTGTGTATAGTTTGAGAAAGCTGAGAAGACACTTGCTTACAATGTAAAGTATATTCAATGGAGTGTCTTCTCAACTTGTGCGAACCATATAGCAATTGGTTGACTTTCAAGAGTGCATCATGGGATAGCAATGGAGTCGGATATCAAGGAAATAACATTGTAATTGGTGATGGATATCTAAAAAGGTCAGTAGAGTTGAGAGCATTAGTAAGATCAAAAGTTCACAAAACGTCTGTAGAGATTAGGGAAATTCGTAACATGTAAGTGTTAGATATTGCTTGAGTCTGGTTCTTCCAAGATTGGGTTGTGGTGAGACTGAGTCTGAAATAAATATCAAGAGTAGAAAATGAAATTTGAAGTCAGTGGCGACAGTTCCAGTTTCTATCGCAACATTTTCATGCGTTTCACTACAAAGGACTTACATCAAGTATCTGAGACAGACCAAACTGCCTTACTATTCGTCGTCGGTTATATCAATTTCTTTATGCGTTAATTCAATTCAACTATCAAGTACCTCGTGGCTGTGAATCTTCGGTTACAAATTTTCAAGTTCATTTTATGTGATTGGAATAATATGTAGCTTTCAAGTGTTTTCTACGGCTTTCTAACAACATTAATAGATCTGAAATCATTTCAACTTTTGAGTATTATTCTCATCACTTCTAAGAGTATTCTCCAACCAGAAATGCAAAGTTAGTGACATATAAATAACTTTTTTCTACAACTGCGCGTAAAACAAGATTTTACAAGCTGAATTCTCCTCGTAAAGAAGCCCATTTCTGAGGAGAATCTTCATAACGCTCGCTAACCATCTGCACATGCGCAGTAGAATTACTTTACGCTCGCTAAGCAACTGCGCATGAGCAGTAGAGTTACTTTACGCTCGCTAATCAGCTGATCATGGCTCGCCAAAAGTAGGTCAGGTGGAGTCATAACATAACCTAACAAAAGTCGACAATGTCTGATTGTACCTGTACTGGTGATTACGAAAGAGTAATTCAATAGTTCGCAGTATTTGATGACTAAAAAAGCTGTAGATTAACAGGTTCGTGCAGTTTTAGAAAAAATATTGTATGTATTTCTCGCGTAATGCTTCTTTATCGCTCTTGCAAAATTATCACGCTCTGCTACGCGTCGCGTGATAACTGTTTTGCGCGAGCGATATAACGTCGCGCATTACGCTCTTAATACATAAATAGCTATTTTGACATCATTAGCCATTGAAATCGAGAGAGCTAAGCCTGGTTTCCCACCTTAAGATTATAGTAGGCTATTTATTGTAATCAAAGTGTCTATTATTAAAGGTAATCTTCATCAAATTCTTGTAAAGTTGTAATTATTTCATATAAATTACAATAGATCCATGTAATTATTAAATAAAATCTCCATATATTTTTATATAAATAGAAGCAGTTTGTCCCAATGGTGGAGAGCGTCTAATCGGTGAGATTAGATAAGCGATGTGCCTCTACCACCACTGTTGTAATGGTGACCGGTTCCTCTGAATTCAATTTATGAGCCTCAAAAATCGCTTCCCGGTTGTTCAGAACCCACCTAAAGCAGTAGGTCCATTCATCTCATCATCAACCTTCCCATTACCCATGCACAGGCCCAAGAGCCCACGTGGGCATCACCCTCACAAAAAAAATAGACAAAGAACTTCTGCAACTGCAAATATTGACCAATGTACTAAATGGCAAGGGAGATCCATTGAATGAAACATTGAAATATTTGCAGTTCCAGAAGTCCTTTGTCTATTTATATAGCAATATATGGAGATTCTAATTAACTATTATTAATAATTAACTAGCAGTTGGTGTTCTGCAACATCTAATGATTCTTCCATCTTAAATGCATGTAAATTCCAATTGATTCATATAAACTGTAATAGATTAGATAGATTAGATATAAACTCCTCTTAAGCTGCAATAGATTTATGTAAATTGTAATCAGTTCATATAAATGCACAATGCAATATATTTATTTAAATTGTAATAAATTTATGTAAACTGCAATAAATTATGATAGATTCATGAAAATTGATAGATTTTCTAGTTGACTCACCAATAACAAGCGTGAGTATACCCAGCGGCATGACCAGTATGGCTACCATGAGATCAGTGATGGCCAGCGACATGAGGAAGTAGTTGGTCATGTTTTGCAGACGTCTCTCCCAGGTGATAGCCAGACAGACCAGGACGTTGCCAGCTGCCGTAGCCACCACCATGGCACTGGTAGCGATCAGAGCCCACCATTGAACCATGCTGTGGGCGGGGGAGCTGCGAAAAAGAGAGAAAATATTGAATTTACAAATGTTAAAATGATACTATCATTGTTTATTTAGCGTATATCTTTTAATAGTGGGGAGACCCAAGGGTTGTTCCACTTCGCCTTATAACCTCATCTCCCACTAATGGGAGGATGGAAAACCATGTGGGTTATAGTTGTTTTGAAACAGAATTTTTTATTCAAAACATTATTCACTTCTCAAACTAAAACGCTTCAAAATCACTACAGCATAGCCGAAAATTTCAGACTTTGACTGAAAATTTGGAGTACGAGAATTCAACACATTGAAATTTTTTCATGGCAACCAAAAAAATTCTAATACAGTGTAACACACGGGAGATGGACGGTTTTCCATGAAAAATATAAATGTGTGATGGAGGATTTTGAGAAGATGAGGATGAAGATGAAGATGAAGATGAAGATGAAGATGAAGATGAAGATGAAGATGAAGATGAAGATGAAGATGAAGATGAAGATGAAGATGAAGATGAAGATGAAGATGAAGATGAAGATGAAGATGAAGATGAAGATGAAGATGAAGATGAACATGAACATGAAGATGGAGATGAAGATGGAGATGAAGATGGAGATGAAGATGGAGATGAAGATGGAGATGAAGATGGAGATGAACATGGAGATGAACATGAACATGAAGATGAAGATGGAGATGAAGATGAACATGAAGATGAAGATGAACATGAAGATGAAGAAGAAGATGCTTATGAAGATGAAGATGGAGATGAAGATGAAGATGAAGATGAAGATGAAGATGAAGATGAAGATGAAGATGAAGATGAAGATGAAGATGACGATGAAGATAAAGATGGAGATGAAGATGGAGATGGAGATGAAGATGAAGATGAAGATGAAGATGAAGATGCAGATGAAGATGAAGATGAAGATGAAGATTAAGATGAAGATCTGTTTTAGGGTCTAGCTTCAACGTTACTACTTCATGGAATCTATGATATTTTTAACATCAAAAAGTATACTACCCTCGACTAAACTTACTGAAAATCGAATTCCTGCAATAAGTCTCACAATTTAAATTCTAAACTCTCAAGAGAATTCCAATGTGAAGAATATTAATTCAAATTCCATTCTCTATTATATCGATAATAATCCCGATGGATCAAATTCTCTCCGACTATTCACAAATCCTATCCGCTACTAACCTATTTACCATGACAATCCTAATAACTCCAGTTGCCAATAATCTTCAAAGGCAACGAAATTACTCTCTAATAGGAGGAATTTCATGATAAAAGCGACGAGCAAGACAAGATGATGAAAATTAGTAGAAGACTCGTGCTGGGAAGTATCCCAGGAATTTTCCGGGGGTCGCCCCGAAATGAGATTATCAGAAATATTTTCCACACCGTGTGACGTCAGCGGAAAAAATCATCGGGAAAACATCAAAAGCTGAACGCGCGCCCGGAAAACTTTTATTATCACTCAGCGGAAAAACTTTGGGGACTTTTCCGCAGAGTTGTAGGAAAGGATTATAGTAGGTCCAAGCAAAGAAGACATTCTGGCAAGATGGGGAAATTACTCCAGCTCGGTCAATATTTGTTCAAAAATTATGAATTTAGTCTCAAATTGTAGAAAAATTTCTGTTCTACAATTTAAGATCAAATTAATGATTTTTGAATAATTATTGACCGAGCTGGAGTCATTTCAGCATCTTGCCAGAATGTCTTCTTTGCTTGGACAGACTGTAGTCACAGATGAGTGGCTTGGTTGCGATAGCAAAACTCTCAACGTTATAATATATCTTGTTAAAGATGGAAAAAGCTGGAAAATTCTAGTTTTCATTTGGCCGGAGATTTGAAAATGGTGAAACTCGTAGATCTGTCTTCCAACCGACTTATGATTTAGCCTACATAATTTTTTTTTTATAATTTGAGTTTCAAGTATAAATATATGTAACGTTTGTAACGGTGTAACGTTTATTTTTTATATCAACTGAATCAAAATTTGGAAGAAGAAGTTTTGGACTTTGTCTGTGTTTCAATCCTATCGTATTTGAAGATATAAAAAGTGAAGGAATGACAAATTTTAGGGGAAAACTTGAAACTTGATTACCTTCTACAGAGAACTAAATGCACATAGCAACATACGTTTACATGTTGTCTGTATTCAGCATTAAAGCTTTTTAAACATATACTATTAAAAACCCACGTTTTTTCATGAAAACCTGAGATTTAATCACGTGTTACAGGAAACTATACACACAAAATAAAACGTTTCACTGGGTTTGTATTTCGCATTAAAACTGTGCTTTAAAACAGGTAGGCCTACAGTTGAAACTTTACGTTTTTCGTAATGAAAACGAAAAACTTGGCAACGTTCTACAGGTAGATAAACCACAAAAACATTATAATTATGTTTTAAGGTGTCTGTATTGTGTGTGTTTACGTTGGAGTTGTACTTCAAAGCCTCTTCATACGGCGGCTTTTTGATACGCAGTAGTGATACGAAAGTTCAAAATTGATACGCAATCGTACAAGAAGGAAGCTTATTGAAACAAATATTGTTAAAAAATGGGGTGAGCTCATTTGACAATACCGTAGATCGCGGGAAATTAACAATTATTATTGGCTATCTGAATGTTGTATTACTATTTCCTATTAATTCAACTTGAAAAATACCTGAACTGAGTTTCAATACTCTCAAATTGTTTGATTATTGAGAAATAGAATCACTTTATCTCCAATCAATGAGCATTAAGAAAGTTTCGTATCAACAAGCTTCCTTCCTGTATCAATTTTTTGTATCTGTATCACTACTGCCATAGACTAACTAGAATAGTATATCTACGCTACTGCGAATCACAAAGTCACCAAGTAAAGATGCGTTTAGAAGGCTTGCTTCATCCTGAAGAGCAAATTAGCAGTTTTAATATAGTCTGTCCAAGCAAAGAAGACCCTCTGGCAAGATGAGAAAATGACTCCAACTCGGTCAATATTGATTCAAAAATTATTGATTCGGTCTCAATCGTAGGAAAAATTCAGATCTACAATTTTAGACCGAATCGATATTTTTCAACAAATAATGACAAAGCTGGAATCATTTCCCATATTGCCAGAGGGTCTACTATGACTACTAAGCAGTGATATAAAGCATCTATTGTCTCTCTTGTTTTCAAAAACATCACCCAGACTGAATGACAACTATCATTGACAAGAACAGCTGTTGTAGCTCTCAAGGAGCGTCAGCTGAACGTCTGCGAATGTTTAACCAGCGAAACTCGAGAATCAGATTCATTCACCATTGTTGGTTTGTGATTGGCTGGAGGCGTGGCTTCAGAGGGGTAGGAGGGGAACTTCAGAGACGACCAATTGTATTGCGAGTTTAGTTTTGAGGCGTTCACTCCACTTTTCTGACTTCAGCTCGGTTAATATTAGTTCGAAAATCATCAATTCGATCTCGAATTGTAGATCAGAATTTTTCCCACAAGTTAATATTGAATTTATCATTTTTACTAAAGAGCAAAATAACCGTTTTATATAGTATGTCCAAGCAAAGAAGATCCTCTGGCAAGATGAGAAAATGGCTCCAGCTCGGTCAATGTTGGTACAAACATTATTGATTTGATCTCAATCGTAGGAAACATTCTGATCTACAATTTTAGATCAAATTAATGATTTTTGAACCAATATTGACCGAGCTAAAGTAATTTTCCCATATTGCCAGAGGGTCTTCTCTGCTTGGACAGACTATTCCTAAGATTTCAAGAACTACCCCATTATAATCACACAATTATTATGGAACTAGGAATAAAACTAATCGACTGGCGCAAGTCGACAGCATCCTATGAACAAGGAATTAGTTCCCGACTGGAAAACTGAACTTTTCTTTTTTCCTGGCGAGTTTTTCCCATGAAAGAAAAACCCGAGCTCTATTGAACTCATACTCACTGATGAAGATTGTAAATCTGGTTACAACAGGTCTGGCGGTTGGTGGTTGACTTTAAAAAATCCTCAGCTCTTTCAAAACAGTCTGATAGCGGTCTACGAGTGTGAAACTGTTTTCTAAAGTCGTTCTAGACTTGATACGCTCTGGAGGACCGCTCACCGATTGTCCTAACAGAGCTGAGTATCGATAAAAGCCATTTTTTATCCGTCAGGTCGTTTGGAATCTACTCTACTTTGAGGCTTTTGTTAGGCTTGGTTTCATTTAGTAATTGTAGCGTGGTACACTCAGCCCAAGCAAAGAAGACCCTCTGTCAATATGGGAAAATGACTCCAACTCGGTCAATATTCGTTCAAAAAACATCAATTTGATCTCGAAATGTAGAGCAAAATGTTTCCTTCAATTTGAGTACAAATTTATAATTTTTGAACCAATATTGATCGAGCGGGAGTCATTTCAACATTTTGCAAAAATGTCTTCCTCGCTTGGACAGACTGTAATTGGACGAGCCAGACCCACGGTATTGTGTGGGATTAATACACGTGTATCACTGTATTCAGGTAATATACACGGCATTTAGTATCTATATGTGTATTACTTTTTAAAGAGGATTTTCAGAGTATTCAGGTTATTTGAAAATGGTCAAGCGTACATTGAACATTGAACAAGGTACATGCATTGTATATACAGTAGAATACAGTGGAACAAGAGAAGAACAACTGAGGAACAAGGACAGGTTACTGAGAAAGAGGTATAGAGTAGCCTGAGAGATGAAAATTGTGTGGGTCACATATAGTCTGTCCAAGCGAAGAAGACCCTCTGGCAAGATGATAAAATGACTCCAGCTCAGTCAATATTGGTTCAAAGAATAATTTATTTGGTCTCAAATTATAGAAAACTTCCTGCTCTACAGTCTGAGCCAAGAAGACCGTCTGGCAAGTTGGGAAAATGACTCCAGCTTGGTCAATATTTGTTCAAGAATTATAAATGTGGTCTTAATAGTAAATCAGAATGTTTCCTACATTTTGATATCGAATTGTTAATTTATTGAACCAATATTGACCTAGCTGGAGTCATTTTCTCATCTTGCCAGAGGGTCTTCTTTGCTTGGACAGACTAAACACATATGTATCTCAAGTAGGATACATGTAGATAAATACGATAGAATGACTGAGGAGAGGAAAAATAGAGAAGGATGAGGAGGGAAAGAAGAGCGAAAACACAAAAGAGCAATAACTAGAAGGATTAAAACAGAAAGAGAGAGAGAGAAAGATAGAGTGATCTGATGGAAGTTGATAGCCCACCCATTTGTTAATGTGATATTTTTGATTGGATTCCAAGTCTTATTTGAAAACTGGCATTATTGTTGAAAGTTAAAACAGGCCCCCGCGTTGTTTTTTGGCGCCATGTGTGAGATTTTGGCAGGCGCAAACCCCCACCCCCCATTTCCAGACGAATGCAATCCAACATATTATAATATATTCAAAGCCAAACAAGATTCTAGCTGCCTTGATGTTCACATTTTTCTTATAAGCAATCCCAATGTTGCATGTGGTGTGGCAAAAAGAATAATTATAGGGCCTTGCTCATTTTAATGTACTATCCCAACGTATTGTTTTGTATTTTCATGTATTGGATACGTGATAAGCAAAATCTACAGAAATTGATAAAAAATAATCAAAGGCTATCCACATTAAGCAAAATTGTTGCTCATTGTACCGTACTTTATCATTAAAATATTGAATTTTTAATTATTGATTAATTTATTTTATTAGTTTTCTTTAAAGCTCATAAGGAAGGGAATATAAAATCTTCCACAGAAAATATTGGGAGTCATCATAAATATTTCATTTCACTGAGAATAAAGATGTTCCAACGAAAAATCGGAAACTCAATAAGAAGCAAATTGAAGATTTTAGCCATTATCACTACTCAACCCAACTTTCTTGAATAACATTCGAAACAGTTCCGAATTCAGCCAGCAGATGGCAGTAGCAATAGGGTGACTTGCTTCGACTTCCATTGGACACGCCTTTAAGCTACGCCTACGATCAAAATGGCGGAAACATCGCTTAGAGAAGTTTCCAAATTCAACCAGTAGATGACAGCAGTTGACGGGCGATCTTTCAGTTTTGATTTGGACACGCCTTCATGCCCCGCCTGCTCTTTTCTTATTGGTTGATTGTGTTTCGTGAGCTCTGTTGTAGAAAATGGCTGCTAACAAGAAAATGGAGGATGGTGTATTATACACAAAGAATTACGTTGACTTACCCTTTACGATCTTGTGCTAATATAATATTTATTTATCGATTCAGGCTGGTAAGATTCTGTCAAGTTGATATTTGAAAAATTTATTTATAGAATTTAGACTCATTTTTACTGTTATCGTGATCTAGACTTTAATAGTACACGATAGTAGTCTAGCCAGTACTAGACTTTAATAGTTTTATGCTGCATGAAATGAGATGGAAATATGATTTTCCACTCCCATCTCATACTCATTAATTCTAGTTTTTTACTGTGAATATATTGAAATAGAACTCAATCTATTCATGATCTAATACTGACCTCTTACCAGAAAAAATTCGAAAAACCACAACAATATCAGGGAGAAGTTTGTATCGGAAACTGGCTCGTGATTGGTCGACAGAGTGTGAGGTGATTGTCAGCCCACAATAGAATAATTGAATTCAAAATGAGCGTTTCTTGGCTTGATTCATACATTAATCGTGATTTTTCAATTGATCTGTACATGAGTTATTGATCTATTATGAATGAGTTCATGCTGAGGAAATAATTTCTTGTGGATTCAAGTTGTTGATTTTTCATCAAATAGTGAAAAAATTATTCTAATAGCCCAATTGAAATTGTTGTTCCTGTTTTGAATCAGCCGCCGCGGCGCCCCCTTAGCCTACGTGAGGGCCCTGAGTTAAAATAAAGGATGGAATAATAGAAGAGAGAGCTAGAATAAGAAAAGAAAAGAGGAAGAAGAAGAGTGAGTGAGAGAGGAAGAAGAGAGAGATGGTGAGAGAGTCAATGCAATGCACTAATATACTATAATCTGTTCAAGCAAAGAAGACCTTCTGGCAAGATGGGGAAATGACTCTAGGTTGTTCAAGAATTATAAATGTGGTCTTAATAGTAGTTCAAATTGTTTCCTACAATTTCAGATCAAATTGATAATTTTTGAACCAATATTGACAGCACTTTTGTCATTTTTCCATCTTGCCAGAGGGTCTTCTTTGCTTGGACGAACAATACTACATGTAAAGCATCACCCTCATATTGGGAATTGGAATAATCCTCATCTTTTTCATAGACTTATATGGAAAAATTGACTGCAATATCGCATAGGAATAGTTCAGAAATTTGAATGAGAATAATCATTCCCTCTCGAATTCTTCAGTTCTCTAGAAGGGATATATCAAAAATATGATATCAGGGAATAAAGCAACTGGATATAGTCTGTCCAAACAAAGAAGACCCTCTGGCAAGATGGGAGAGTGACTCAAGCTCGGTCAATATTGGTTCAAAAATTATCGATTTGATCTCAAATTGTAGGAAACAATTCGATCTACTGTTGAGATCACATTTATAATCTTGGACAAATATTAACCGAGCTGGAGTCATTTTCCCGTCTTGCCAGAGGGCCTTCTTTGCGTGAACAGACTATATAATAGGGTTGCACTCTATCTGATTGACATTCTGTATGATTTATCATTCGACAATAACAAATTGTTGTAATAAAACTATTGAAAATATTGATGTTAGGTGATGATTCATATCAGAGAGAATCACTTCCATTTATCACTGGGAAATATGAACTAGGAAAGAGTAGACCTTATTCCAGAAGTTTGGCGGCACTGGCGGCTCGAACCCACGAAACAGGTGAAGTGCTATAAAGTAAAATATACGAGCACTTCACCTGTTTCGTGGGCACGAACCGCCAGTGTTAGGCGGTTTCGTCTGTCTCTTGTACGGATGTAACTCACTAACAGGTGATGTAAAGCATCTATTGTCTCTTTTGATTTCAAAAACATCATCTAGGCATAGCTAGATGACAACTCTAATCGACAACATCAGCTGTTGGAGCGCACAAGGAGCAGACGAAACAACGTAACTTTAAGTTTAGTTTCACCGTTAGACGTAAACTAAGAACAGATTTTTGAAACTTCCCAAGGATACGCCAAATATTTTAATTTTTCTACAGGTTTTCGGTGTTTTCTTCATTTTTTTCGAGAACCAAACGGTGGAAAATGTTTATGTTTGGTATGGGATGTTTTGGGATGTTTTTCAAATCCGTTAAAGATTACTCCAGTAATCAGGTTTTCAAAATTGTAGATGTCTTGCGGGTTGCATATCTTCCGCCTTGATACGATCAATCCTTGCTGTGAATTCAATGGTTTGGTTTAGCGAGATTATAAATGAACAAATTTGGAAGATATTGAATCAAGTTTCAAACTATGTACGATATATTTTCCAAGGTTAGGCTCAAAATTAGCGTTTTACTATTTTTCGGAATATTCGAATTTTTTCTTGGATTTTTCGAGAACCAAGTGGCAGATAATGTTGAAAATTTGGAATTTCGAATCCCTTCTGAGGTTACGCCTGTAATGAGATTCTCCAATGTTTGGAATCTGCACTTTTGTTCATTTAACGGAAACTACTGAACTAAATACGTTCAAATCATATACCCAGGTTGAGCTGACGTAATAGAATAACTTATTCAAAGGAATAGATGGAAAGACCCTGTTAAGTGATATGATTATCAAAGTAAATCCATTTGAATGGAATTTGCTGGCGAGCAAAGAAAGCCTGCCGGTCTCAGCTGACACTGACAGATATTTAGCAGGCGAGCGAAGTGACGAGCCTGCTTGACTCATTTACACTGCTGATAGTGTCGGTGGACCAGGGAGCGGGGCCCTCTGGCTAGGCGGAGAAGGCGAGCGAAGCGATCCTGCCGGCTAGTTACTTATAATCAGTTAGACTATAATTATTATGATGATATTGGTAGATATGATGAAAGGAAGCTTCTGATCAATACCTTCGAAGGTATAGCAGAAGTTGAAGTAGAATATTCTTCTTCTTCTTCTTCTTCTTCTTCTTCTTCTTCTTCTTCTTCTTCTTCTTCTTCTTCTTCTTCTCCTCCTCCTCCTCCTCCTCCTCCTTCTCCTCCTCCTCCTCCTCCTCCTTCCCCTCCACCCACTCCTCCTCCTCCTCCTCCTCCTCCACCTCCTCCTCCTTCTCCTTCATCACCCCATTCTACACATTTTTCTTCTTCATTCACTACTCTTTCTCCATCTGTCAATCTTGAGGCTTCTCGACATCATTTTCTCTTCATCATATATTCAAAGACATGAATCCTACACGCCCTATCAAAACCCCTTCACCCCACCCCCTACTATAGTCTCTCCAAGCAAAGAAGACATTCTGGAACGATGGAAACATGACTTCAGCTCGGTTAATATTGGTTCAAAAATGTTTAATTTGTTCTCAAATTTTAGAAAACATTCTGATGTACAATTTGAGACCAGATTAACAATGTTTGAAGCATAGTTGACCTAGCCAAAGTCATTTTCCCATCTTGCCAGAATGTCTTCTTCGCTTTGACAGATTATGCCAAAACTCATACATTTTCCCCTCTTTGTGACATCTTCAAAAAGCCGTCAAAAATCGCAGACCACGTTCATCATATTCTCCGATCCCGGTCGGAATTTATTAGGTTTCCCGAAATGAAAACTGATCATACATCAATTTTTGTCACGTATGTTCTTTCTCACTCTTTCTCCTATTCTCCCTCTCATTCTCATTCTTTTTTCATTCTATTTTCCTCTCAGTCACACTAACTAGTTATAGTCTGTCCAAGCGAAGAACACCCTCTGGCAAGATGGGAGAATGACTTTAGCTAGGTCAACTATGCTTTAAAGATTGTTAATCTGGTCTCAAATAGTACATCAGAATGTTTTCTACAATTTGAGAACAAATTTCAAATTTTGTAACCAATATTAACCGAGCTGAAGTCATATTACCATCGTGCCAGAATGTCTTCCTTGCTTGGAGAGACTGTAGTAGGGGTGGGGAGAAGGGGCCAATTTTGATTCAAGAACTATAAATTTCGTCTCAAATTGTGGATCAGAATATTTTTTACAATTTGAGATTGAAGTTATAATTTTTGAACAAATATTGACAGAGCTGTAGTCATTTTCTCATTTTACTAGAATGTCTTCTTTGATTGGACAAACTATAAATACAACAAACGAAATCCATAGTAATATTCCTCTAATAAATTATTTTAAGTAATAAATTGTTACTGTAAAATAAATTGTTTTAATTTGATTCAAATGTTCTATTAGCCTATCCATTCATTCATTGTTCTATAGTCTGTCCAGACAAAGAATACATTCTGGCAAGATGGGAAAATAGCCCCAGCTTGGTCAATATTGGTTCAAGAATCAAATATTTGCTTTCAAATTGTAGACCGGAATGTTCTCTACAATTTGAGACAAAATGAATAGTTGTTGAACAAATCAGTGTTGTTATCCACCTATGCCTAGATTATGTTTTTGGAATCAAAGGAACAATTATAGATGCATCAGATCAGCTGTTTGTAGTACATTACATGCAAGAGACAGACGAAACCGCCTAACTTTTCGGCTCTAGCTATACTAGGGACCGAATGCATCATTAATTTCCATTCAAACCAAGTTTTAGACGGTTTCACACTGACTATTCACTTTTCAACTTGAGTTTGGACCGTCATCTCCTTATTCAAACTCAGTTTAAACTATCTTGAATTGGATTTTGATAATCAATTACTATCACTGGCGGTTCGACCCACGAAACAGTGCCCGTATCTGTTACTGAACAGAACTTCACCTGTTTCGTGGGCACGAGCCGCCAGTGATTACTGTTGTAATAGACAGAAAAATATCTCAAAATTTTTCCCGACACCAAATACTGAATAAAGTTGTCCAAAACTCACCCACACCTCACAAATGGAGATTCACATGAGCAGACAAAAAACTCATTTGAGTAATAATAATAATAATATTCGTGTAACCTGGCTGGCTCAGGTCTGGTGTCAGAGTTTTCAGGTCGCTCCTGATTAATTTCTGATTAATGCACTCATTTGAGTATATTGCTGTTTTGTCCCATTTAACTCTAGATTCGTAAGTTTTGGATAAGTTTCAAACGAGAGTTAGAGTGGCTCGTTGGAGAGAGTTATAACGCGCCGATCTGATAAAAAATAGGACCCAGGTTAAATCCCTGACCAGGGCAAAATTCTTTGTCTACAGCACGATCACATAGATTCAAATCTTTCGGAGAAGACGATCTTCTCGACTCCTGAAAAGTACAAGCTCTCCGGTTATGTACAATTACGACTCTCTCATGCATAAGCCTAAGAGCTCATGAAGGCTTCACCCTCCAAAACAAACTTTAAATCCTTCAATCCTTTTAAACGATTAATCCTTTTTCTATCTATTGTTCAGCTTCAAGTATTCATTGCTTCTCTTTGATTCTTCGAAAGCAAACATAACAAATAACTCTACAACGATCCGACGTCCAGCCTAAATCATTACAGCAATAAACAAGGGACCACAATCCCGAAACTTCTGATTGCTGAACTTCCAATTGACCGACCGGCTACTATAGTCTGTTCAAGCAAAGAAAACATTCTGTAAAAACGGAAAAATGACTCCAGCTCCGTCAAAATCGATAACAACTATATAAATTCAGTCTCAAATTCTAGGAATTTGAGACCAAATTTATAACTTTTGAATCAATGTTGACCAAGCTGGAGTCATTCTCCCATCTTGCCAGAATGTCTTCTTTGCTTGTACAGACTACAATAATGTTGTTTCACAAAACTACAATAAGACTGCTTGCTGTTTCTTGGACCAAACACTTCAAAGTTCGGTTCGAGTGTTGAGAACTTCAGAATTCTTGACCTTATTTGGTGAGAAGGGAGTTTGTAACTTGCTAGTAGCGACATTATTCTTTGTAAGAGTTAGGAATAGCACAAATTGGAACGAGGTTTGATTGAGTTGGTTTGTTTGTTACAGAGAAATGTATGAGAGCATCCACATAAGCGGATTGGAACAGGGTAAAATAGAGCTACTTCATTTGAAATAGAGGAATGTATAAGTGAGAGCATAAGTATAAAATTATATTATACTATTTCTGCAATATTTTAGTAAACAGACAAACTAGATATTATAATATTATAACAAATATGTTATAATATTTTATAATATAATGTTATAATATTTATTATATAATTTATTATAATATTAGTTATATAATTTACTAATATGTTATAATATTTTAACAAACAGATACACTAGATCCAGTTTGTTATCTAGAATAGATATCTACTCCAATTTCTCTTGGAAATTCTGTAATAGCCATAATTTTGATCAAGTTTTATATTGAAAATTTATTCCATACTCTATTCACGATAACTTGAGACAAGATGAACAAGCTTTCCGCGTGTGTGTGTGATTGTAAGTATGAGGTGGCTTGTGGCTATAGTTGTGTCAAGAACAGAAGAGCCTTTGGCAACATGGCTGCCATTCACTGCTGCCACTAGTCGAAATTAAAATTGTTCTAGTATAACTAAATTTAGGAAGAAATAGTACAGGCCTAGACTATTTTTTCTCTCTCAGTTCATAATTATGTTATGATTTGTGCTAAATTAAATAAATAAATGAATAAGAAAATATTTTCATTCGTGAAATCAATATGATTACGATTAGTGTAAAAACGGTAGGTTGGCTGGAAGGATTTTAACCTGGAATTCCAAGTTCTGCGCATGCGTAGTTACACTCTCACTTCCCTCCGCCACCTTGTAAGAGGCTCTCCTCTTCTTCCACTACTTAACCACGACTAACCAAAAGCAATAAACTACGTAGCATAGACACGTTATAGCATTAGCAATGCGTATGTGTGCGCATGTATTCGCTTTTTCTTTTTCTTCACAGACTTCATTCGTTTTTCTATCGTGATTTGATAGATATTTCATCCTCTAACTACAACTTTTTGAAAGCTTACTTATGATGGCTTTCAATTTAACATATGGATGTATCCGTGTATACACAGCTCCAGTATGTGACCCACCATAGTTATTCCTGTGTTTCATAAAACGTCACCTTGCCTGCTCTACTATTTGCGCCAAAGTCACATTTGCATAATTACTTGATATCTTCCAAATAAGGGTAACGCGAACAAGATGTGAAATACAATGTTTTCCTATACGTAGGTAACATATTTTTAAGTATAATTGTCTTGGGAGTTGGGAGCTGTTTGATATACAAAGCTTTGGCACGATATTTGGCACTGGCGGCTCGTACCTACCAAATAGGTGAAGTGCCCGTATCTTTTACAGTACAGCACTTCACCTCTTTCGTGGGCACGAGCTGCCAGTAATATTTGGAGCATGAAAGTTACAGATCATCAACTTGCAATGGAGGCTTTTGGGTGACTAGTGAAACGTAACCGAAGAGAGGGAAAGGATTTAAGAAGAGAACGCGAATGAAAGAGAGGAGAGGTACAGGAAAGAAGAGAGAAGAAGAGGAGGAGGAATGGATAAAATGACAAAGAGATGGATGAGAAATGAAATGCGGTTTGTCCCAGTGGTAGAGAGCGTCTAATCGGTGAGATTAGATAAGCGACGTGCCTCTACCACCACTGTTGTAACGGTGACCGGCTCCTCTGAATTCAATTCATGAGCCTCAAAAATCGCTTCCCGGTGGTTCGGAACCCACCTAAAGCAGTAGGTCCATTCATCTCTCATCATCATCCTTCCCATTACCCACGCACAGGCCCAAGAGCCCATGTGGGCATCACCCTCAAAAAAAAAAAAAAAAAAAAAAAAAAAGATGGAATGAGAACTACAAATGAGAATTACGAGTGAAGTTAGAGGAGGATTGCGAAATTGAGAATATACACACAGAGAAAGAAGAAAATATAAAAGATGAAAGAAAATTAAATTCTAAACTTGGGGCTAATTAAAATAATTGATAAATGGAATGAAAAATCAAATACCCTTCTTCAAAATTATACTTCCAAAGTTTTTTAAAGAAGGTTATTTGATTTTTCAATTTTTATAGTAAAAAACTATGAATGGTGGAGGCGAGATGAAAAAGTGTGGGAGGATGGATTAAAGTATAAGACAAGTAGAAAAAGTGATTGGAGAAAGGATGAAATAAAGGAGAAGGAGAGGAGTGAATAGAAGGTCAAGAATGGCAGAGAGAATAAAATAAATTTTTGATGAAAAGACAACTAGAGATGTAAAATGATAGTGATGTTGGAGGAGAATTGGATGCAAAATTAAGAATATCCACAAAGTAGAATATCAAAAAAAGGTGGAGGAGAATATAAGGAAGTATAAGATTTAGGGGGAAGTATGTAAGAAGAAGAATGAAAGAAAAATTTGGAAGAGAATTGGATAAAAAATTGAGAATTTTGCCAGAGGAAGGAGGAAGTTCAAGGCAAGGGGTAAAGGAGGATGGGAGAAGGATGAGAGAATGGAGAAACTGAAAGGAAAAGAGAAAAAGGAGAGGATTGAATAGAAGATGAAAATGGATGGATGAGGAATTCAAGATGAGAAGCCACAACTACAGATGAAAAGTGATAGTGGAGTTGGAATAGAATTGGATGCAAAATTTTGAATATCCACAAAGTAAGAAGAGAATATACTGTATAAAGTAGGAGGAGTAAAAGATGAAAGTGGGAAGAAAAGAGTGAGTAGGAAGAGTAAAAGATGAAAGTAGGAAGAAAAGTGTGAGTGGGAAGTAAAAGGGGAAAGTAAGAAGAGGATAAGTAGGAGAAGAAAGAAGGTGTAGAAGAATAGAAGGACACTTGAGACAAGGAGAAAAGGGGATTGAAGAAAGGATAAGAGGAGAGAAGAACTTGAGGAGTAGATCAAAGGACAAGAAATGGGGAAGAGTGGATGAGAAATTCAAGTTTAAAAGACAACAACATTACAGATGAAGATTAAGAATGGAGTTTGGAGGAAAATTGGATGCAAAACTAAGAATATCGACGAAGAAAGAAAAGGATATGGAGTAGAAAAGGACTTGAAATGGAGAAGGAGGAGTAAGAAGGTATGAAAGAATAGGAGGTAGTATATGACAAGGAGGAAAGGATATTGGAAATGCTGAAACAGAATATTTTTAACCACTGGCGGCTCGTGCCCACGAAACAGGTGAAGTGCTGTACAGTAAAAGATACGGGCACTTCACCTGTTTCGTGGGTACGAACCGCCAGTGGTTTTAGCACTATGATAGAACATCATACGGAAGTAGATCGAAAGAAAGTGGGGAGAAAGAAGGGAACGAAAGTAGGAAGAAAAGAAAGGAAATGCGTGAAATTGATAAGAAAACAAGAATCGATTAAAAGCAAATATGATGAAATAAGAAGAGGGAAAAGAAGAAGATTTTGTACAAGTAAAAGGGAACAAGATATACAGTTTAGAGACATACTGTTCGATATTGTTCACTGTAGTATGAATAAAGCTTTGTACCTCTATTGAAGGCATATTATTCATCTATAGATTAACTCAGCCATAAATTCGGGGAGTGAGATTACTTGAGAAAGGGACCGTGGGGAAATTTATTCAAGTCAACTACTGAACCTGAAATAGGGGCACTGAGGTTGGGTACCCTTTACCCTTTTCCCCCCTCAACAAGGAACAATGCAATGGAACGATGAGAGAATGCTACAATAATAAAGTAAATATGATAGAATCCCACATTATCTAGGCGTGGTTAAATGACAACTTCAATAATTGTCAACATCAGCTGTTGGAGCGGACAAGGAGCAGACGAAACCGCCTAGCCTTTGGTATCAGCTATACAATTTTGAAATGGATAATTGATAGTTCTGTGGAATCTAGACGGTGGAAGATGGAGAATTACAATTATTGATCTTCACCAATTATAATAAAATTATAGTAATTAAAATACAAACTTTTTCGTCATCAACCATTGAGAAAATTCGCTCCGGCAGCTGGCGGTCGGAAAGAGTGCATTTCAAATGAAATTCTATGATGGCTCAAATCATATGACTTATAATGAACTATTCAGGGTATGAATTCAAAGGTGTCGTTTCCGAAAAACCCATGAGAAACACAATTTTGGGCATATCATTCGCCATTTTTTATTGGATTTTCTTCGTTGATGGCTCAAATTGTAGGGTATAATTAGGGTATTATTCACACCAATTTTCAAAACGATCAAGTTATTGGTCGATTTGTAGTGATTTTTCAAAAACTTCTCCCCCTAATTTCACCCCCTACCCTTGAACCAATTTGGCTGGTTTACGAACTTGACCGAGTTATTAATGATTTTTGTGCTAAATTTTGTCGATCTCCGACAAGCCGTTCAGGAGTTATCGTGTTAACAAGAATCTGTACATATAATAAATAGAGATATATGAATTTGAACGGACATCAGATTCGTGTTCTAGGGGCTCGGAAACGTGTAAAAAATATATCACATCATAAATGTTCGATTGTCAGGGCAAGACCAATAGTGCATTTTTTCTAATGAAATGCACTAATAAAAACATGAGAGATGATAAGACAGATGTCGTCAATACCACTGACTTTTATTAAACTATAGTATATACAACAGTATCATGGTTTCAGAGCTATACCTGCCCAATCAAAACATACCTACCCCCAATTAAAACATGTGAATCATACTGTTAATATGAGAAACTTCATATTTTATTTTGATATTCAAAGAAGTATAACATTCCTACACGAAAATCAATACGCACCATGACAGCATCCTTGTTTTATTCTCCATGAAAACTTCAATAAAATTCCAATCAATACATGCTTCAATAGGTGGTATAATCTAATTTACTCATGTAGATTCCTATTGGCGCTCCGTGTTTAATCAATTTCTGACATAGGATGCGTTCCTCACGAAACACTCTGTATAGCAGTCTCTTCGAGAACAGAAGACATTCTGGCAAGATGGAAAATGACTCCAGCTTGGTCAAAATTGGTCCAACAATTGAAAATTTGTTTGAAATTGTAGAGCAGAATGTTTTTTACAATTTGAGATGAAGTTTACGATTTTTGAATCAATATTGATTAAGCTGGAGTCATTTTCCCATCTTGCCAGAATGTCTTCTTTGCTTGGACAGACTATGGGAGGTGAGGGCGAGTGATTTCAGTGAGGAGCTTGTCTCATCTAGTGACACCATGTCGATTACCTCAGCTCGCCTCATTTTGACCCGATTAAGGCCCTCAGTGAGCTCGCCGATGCATGTGAGGCAAGTGACAACCTATCATCTCACAAACTCACTCACACACACATGGTCACCAACACCTCATACTCATTCACTAACACACTCACAAGGTCGCCAACCTAAATTCACAAACATATATTATACGTTGACGTCGCACAAAATCTTTTGATCACCTCAGACTAAGGTTGACTCACTCGTAAACACAAACATTCAATCTAACACTCATTCATCTTCTCATTCTTCCACTCATAATTTTCTGTCTTACTCATACAAAATCACTTACTAACACACTCACACATGGTCACCTACACAAACTTACATACATGTAAGATGTTGACATAACATGAAATCATTTGATCACCTCAAACTAAGGTTGACTCTCTATCAAACACAATAACTCAATCTAACAATCACACGACTTTTCACTCTTCTACTCATAATCTGTGTGATTATTGAAATGATTACAAAATCATGAATCCAACAAATCTAACTTACTCATGAACAAGATTTAACACTCACTCATTTTTTCACTCTTTCACACAAAATTTTCTTTCTACTCATTCATTCACAAAATCATAAACCTCCTTACCAATCTTACTTATATCCACAATCACTCATCTTCTCACTCTCACACCAAATCTTCTCATTCTCACTCAAAATATTTTCTCTTACTCACTCTGAATCTCTATAGACAAAAGCGAAATGGCACTGATTCATTCATTCATTCATCACCAGAACTAAACATCCACTGAACCGAATGAGTTCACATTTGGAAGGCATGTTCGGTTGGACGTTTAGACGCGCGCTAAGAACGGATTTTGAAAATTTTTCAAGGATACGCCAAACATTTTAGTTTTTCTGGGGTTTTTCGCGGTTTTCCTAATTTTTCCGTGAACCAATCGGTAGAAAATGTTGATATTTGGTGGACAGGTTGAGATAACGTCTAGAAATGTTGTGTTAAAATATTTTTGCAATCCGTTTAAGATTACGCTAGTAATCAGGTTTTCAAAATTGTAGATGTGTTGCGGGTTGCATATCTTCTGCCTTGATACGACCAATCCTAACTGTAAATTCAATGGTTCAGGGTGATTATAGATGAACTAATTTGGAAGATATTGAGTCAAGTTTCAAACTATGTCGGATATTCTTCCCAAGGTTACGCTTAATATTAGCGTTCTACTATTTTTTGGAATTTTTGGAGTTTTTCTTAGATTTTCCTAGAACGAATTGGCAGAAAATGTTTAAATTAGGTAAACAGGTCCAGATTAGGTGTAGAAATGCTGTGCTTAATAAATTTCGAATCCCTTGTGAACGGAATTTGCAGGCGAGCGAAGCGAGCATGTTTGTCTCCGCTGACACTGACAGAGGTTTTGCAGGCGAGCGAAGCGAGCCTGTTTGTCTCAGTTGACACTGACAGAGGTTTTGCAGGCGAGCGAAGCGAGCCTGTTTGACTTACTTACACTGCCTATATTGTCGGGGGGCCGGGGGGCGGAGCTCCCTGGCTAGGCGGAGGAGGCGAGCGAAGCGAGCCTGCCGGCTAGTATAAAATAATGAATCTCACCCAATCATATAAATACAATCACTCAGAAGACTCCCGCTATCGGACGTTTTTTGGTGTGGCCTGAACTATAGTCCGACCAAGCAAAGAAGAGCCTCTGGCAAGATGGAAAAATGACTTCAGCTTGGTCAATATTTGTTGAAGAATAATAGATGTGGTCTTAGTAGTATATCAAATCGTTCCCTACAATTTGAGCACAAATTGATAATTTTAAAATCAATATTGACCAAGTTGGAGTCATTTTCCCATCATGCAAGAGGCTCTTCTTTGCTTGGTCAGACTATACCACCACGGTAGCGAGTCCGCTACCTCCAGCAGACGTTGGTGTGACCACTGCTTAAATCCTTGACAGGATGTCCAAATGACAACTCTTATTCAAAACATCAGGTGTTGGAAAGCACAAGGAGCAGACGAAACCGCCTTAAGTTTAGATGACAGCTATAATAACTATTCACACTCTGACAATTTCTCAGATTTCGAGCTCCCTGTTTGTCCAAAGTGTTATGCACATATTAATAGGTCGTTATCGAAATTCTCAGAGCTTACCATTATGTATGTAAATACATGCGGTATGTAAAATGAGTTATTAGTTCTACATGGTTCATGTATGAAGAGGTGTGATTTGCATGATCTTATTTGACATTTATTTACATAGATATCGTAAGTCGATAGCTTATGAGATAAGAAGAGGTAATTCTGATAAGAGATTGCTTGTGCAAGATCAATACTGAACAGTTCTCTTGGAAGATATTTTAATAGTTGTGGAAATTAATAATTATTTCAGAAGTTCGCTGTTGAATATACTCATTTGGAGTTTTGACTTTTCAAGGAGTATGTTGTTTTTAAATTCGAGACAGATAGGTTAATTCAAGCCTGATTCTATGATATTTGATTTGATTAATTTCATGAAAAAGTTATTACATTAGATTAAGAATCAAATCAAATAAAATTTATTTCTCATTCACAAAATAGTTCATACATTCTATGCAATCTCTATATATAAAAGCGAAATGGCACTGATTCATTCATTTATTACCAGAACTAAAAATGCACTAAACCGAATGCGTTCAAATTTGGCAGGCATGTTCTGTTGGACGTCTAGATGCGCGCTAAGAACGGGTTTTAGAAACTTTTCAACGATACGCCAAATATTTGAGTTTTTCTATGATTTTTCTGCGTTTTCTTCATTTTTTCGAGAACCAATTGGTAGAAAATGTTGATATTTGGTGAGCAGGTTCAGATAAGGTCTAGAAATGCTGTGTTCAATGAATCTAGAATCCCTTATGAACGGAATTTGCAGGCGAGCGAAGCGAGCCTGTTTGACTCACTTATACTGCTGATACTGTCGGGGGTCCAGGGTCCAATTATGATTATTGAACAAATATTAACCCAGCTGGAGTCATTTTCTTATCTTGCCAGAGGGTCTTCTTTGCTTGGACAGACTATATCAACGCACCGCGAGGAATTCGCGGCACATGCCTCGCACTGTCGATGCGCGGCTTAAAGGTGAAAATTTATTCATTGTTATAGAATTTGGACTACGCAAAACATATAAGAAAACAAAATTTAGTTGTGAAATTTGAAATTGAATTGAATTGAAAATGTCAATAAATCCGTCCCAAATAACGGGGTAAGTATAGAAATAGGATGTTGTTGATGGTCTGTTTTGACTTGGAATGAATTCACTCTGCTAAACCGATCTGATATGACTAGATTAATAGCCAAAGTCGGCCTTGTTAAGAAGAGAAAGCCTTGCGCCGCAAAAAACGTCAAAAGTTACACGATGACGGATGACCTATCAACCAGATCCGCCTCTTCATTTTTCTCCTACTCCTCCACCTCCTACTGCAATTCCTCTTCTTCTTCTTCTTCGTCTTCTTCTTCTTCTTCTTCTTCTTCTTCTTCTTCTTCTTCTTCTTCTTCTTCTTCTTCTTCTTCTTCTTCTTCTTCTTCTTCTTCTTCTTCTTCTTCTTCTTCTTCTTCTTCTTCTTCTTCTTCTTCTTCTTCTTCTTCTTCTTCTTCTTCTTCTTCTTCTTCTTCTTCTTCTTCTTCTTCTTCTTATTCTTCTTCTTCTTCTTATTCTTCTCCTTCATTCTTCTTTCTTCTTTTTTCTTTTTCTTCTTCTTCTTCTTTTTTTCTTTTTCTTCTTCTTCTTCTTTTTTTCTTTTTCCTCTTCTTCTCCTTCTTCCTCTTCCTCCTCCTCTTCTTCTTTCTCCTTCTTCTCCTCATTCTCAACATTCTTTAACACTTCTCTACTTTTTTACAATTGAGATTCTAAAATTTCCCTCATATATTCTCAACTAGCAGCAGCTCGCTTCGCTCGCCTTCTCCGCCTAAAGGGGCTCCGCCCCTGGACCCCGACAGTATGGGCAGTGTAAGTGAGGCAAACATGCTCGCTTCGCTCGCCTGCAAATTCCGTTCAGGAGGGATTCGAAATTTATTGAATACATAATTTCTACACCTAATCTGGACCTGTTTACCTAATTTCAACATTTTCTGCCAATTTGTTCTAGAAAAATCTATGAAAATCTCCGAAAATTCAAAAAAATAGTATAACGCTGAATATTAAGCGTAACCTTGGGAAGTATATCGGACATTGTTTGAAACTTTATCCAATATCTTCTAAATTAATTCATCTATAATATCGCTGAACCATTGAATTTACAGTTAGGATTGGTCGTACCAAGGCGGAAGATATGCAACCCGCAACACATCTACAATTTTGAAAAACTGATTACTGGCTTAATCTTGAACGGATTGCAAAAATATATTTACACAAAATTTCTAGACCTCATTTGAACATGCCCACCAAATATCAACATTTTCTACCGATTGGTTCTCGAAAAAATGAGGAAAACGCCGAAAAACTAAAATATTTGGCGTATCCTTGAAAAGTTTTTAAAATCCTTTCTTAGCGCGCGTCTAAACGTCCAACTGAACATGCCTAACAAATTTGAACGCATTTGGTTCAGTGGATTTTAGTTCTGGTGATGAATGAATGAATGAATGAATGAATGAATCAGTCAGTCAGTCAGTCAGTCAGTCAGTGCCATTTCGCTTTTATAGATATAGATTAGCTATTTCTCGTATCAACTCCTTATATTATTTGGACCTGGAGACAGAACTCACGTAATCCCGCCTCTTCTTGAAGATTTGTAATTCGGCGCCAGTTGTCATGGCAACCAGACCACGTGGTCTGTGACGATAACGACTCATCAACGTCAAAAAATGTTCACTTTGTTCCATTAATCTTCCAAGAAAGTAAACATTATTATTTTCTTCTACTCGATATTCGACACACTTTTCAATCATTTCTACTCTCATTTTCTCACTCACACTCATTAATTCTTCTTCTTCTTCTTCTTCTTCTTCTTCTTCTTCTTCTTCTTCTTCTTCTTCTTCTTCTTCTTCTTCTTCTTCTTCTTCTTCTTCTTCTTCTTCTTCTTCTTCTTCTACTTTTTCTTCTTTTTCTTCTTCTTCTTCTTCTTCTTCTTCTTCTTCTTCTTCTTCTTCTTCTTCTTCTTCTTCTTCTTCTTCTTCTTCTCCTACTACTTCTTCTCCTCCTCCTCCTCCTCCCCCACACCCTCCGCATC
This sequence comes from Sogatella furcifera, assembly GCA_017141385.1. Classification (NCBI taxonomy): domain Eukaryota; kingdom Metazoa; phylum Arthropoda; class Insecta; order Hemiptera; family Delphacidae; genus Sogatella; species Sogatella furcifera. The sequence goes on along the minus strand of CM029558.1, from coordinate 14,807,722 downwards.
CTCCCCCTCACCCTCATCATCCTCCTCCTCCTCCTCCTTCACCTTCTCCTTCTCCTCCTCCTCTTACTTCTTCTTTTTCTTTTTCATTTCTTTCTCTTTTTCTTTTTCTTTTCTTTTTCTTTTTCTTATCCTTTTCTTTTTCTTTCTCTTTTTCTTTTCTTCCTCTTCTTCTCCCACTCCTTCTTCTCCTCCACCTCCTCTCCCATTTTTTCACTCACATCCATTTATTCTTCCTCTTCTTCTCCTTCTTATTTTTCTTCTTCCTGTCATCCTTCTTCTTCTTCTTCTTTCTTCTTCTTCTTCTTCTTTTTCTTCTTCTTCTTCTTCTTCTTCTTCTTCTTCTTCTTCTTCTTCTTCTTCTTCTTCTTCTTCTTCTTCTTCTTCTTCTTCTTCTTCTTCTTCTTCTTCTTCTTCTTCTTCTTCTTCTTCTTCTTCTTCTTCTTCTTCTTCTTCTTCTTCTTCTTCTTCTTCTTCTTTTTCTTCTTCTTTTTCTTCTTCTTTTTCTTCTTCTCCTTCTTCTTCTTCTTCTTCTTCTTCTTCTTCTCCTTCTTCTTCTTCTTCTTCACCTCTTTTTCTCTGAATTGTATCAACAAAAGACGCGACTGACTTCCTCTTCCTCTTCCTCCCCTAACAAGGAGATCGCTCAATCAAAATTGCTGACTTTAGTAAACAAATCTCCTTCATTTTGCATTCAATTTTGCCGGTGGCTAGCCTCTTACAGGGTCTCTAACTTCGCTTTCAAGCGAATCTAATCTATCACAGGGTGCCCTTTAGGCTGCTTTCACATATGATAAAATTATAATAAATCAAATCAAATTTATTGAGGTTTTCAAAATATAAATCAAACATGTTAAAATTGAAACTTTCGACATAAAACCAAAACACATGCAAGGAAAATTCCTGTGCGCAGGTGAGAGTTGCTACTATCAGTATAACAAATCATAAAAAAACCTACAAAAAATAAATAATACATTGCAAAAAATAAATAGAAAAGAATATGAGAAGAGTGAAAGAAGAAAGGGTTAAAAGAAAAAGACAGGGAGAGAAGGAGAGAAGGAAAGAAAAAACATACCAATAAACAGAATTGAGACAAGAATTATTCAAAAAGTTTTTCCTCAATTTTTTTTGAAATTATCCAATGAGTAATTTTTCTCTTCAAACTTGTATGAGATTTTAATCTAGTCTGTTCGGTAAAGCTATCTGGAATTTCATTGATCAGTTTATTTGCTAGATAAAAAAATTGCCTCCTACAAACATTAAGATTCATTCTTATATTTTCATATCTATTTCGGGATGGTCTTAAATTAAGGTTTGATTCACGGAAGTGGAAAATATTTCTATGATTTATGACAAAAATTATAAGATTTTTAATGTATAACTGACGAACTGTTAGTACCTTGAACTCATTGAATAAATATTTGGTTGGATATAAGCGAGGTTCACCTAACATGGTTTTAATAAGATGTTTTTGAATTATGAAAAGTTTATTAAAATGCGCATTCAATGCACCCCCCCCCCAAACCCGAATTCCATACTGTAATACGGATTGTGCATATGAGTAGTAAATTAGTTTTGTTATTTTTTGATTATTCAGTTGTTTAATTTGATAAAATTTATAAACAAGAAATCTATGTTTTTTGCACAAGTTGTCAATATGAGTGTTCCATCTTAGATGAGAATCTATTGTTATACCCAAGTATTTAACATTATCATTTTTATTTTCAAATGAATTGTTCCTTGTATTTAGCCTCATATTTTGTAATTCATCTTCATAATAGCATATGTTCAATATCCAATACCATAATCAACATACTATTATTGACCGAACGTAAGTGAGGTTTAGATTCAAGACGACGATTTTGCATTTCTCTTTATGTTTGTTCCGCATTTAAGACAAAACGCGGCAATAGATTCTGATGAAATTTGACAGGAATGTTCCTCTTGAAATTGCGCGTCGATGTATATGTAAGGTTTCATGAAATATTGCATTTCAAGGATAATATGAAAGGAAAAGGAATTACCTCCATACTAAATTATTACCATACATTTATACTTCTGAACATAGGAAAATTCACACTAGAGCCTCTAAAAAATTATAAAAATAAATATTTTTTCAAAAATCTCAATTTTCCGCCATTGTTATCTCGGTAACAAAGCGTTTCTGGGGATGGTCCCATGGAACGTTTTTGTCTACTTGGTGTAAGGAATCAGCCTGAGAAGTATTGCACATTCCTCCTGAACACCCTGTATAGTATTGACAAAAATCCTGGTGTCCGAAAATAGTACAGTGTGCAGCTTGGGGGTCTTGAGACTAAACCCCCTGGCAAAGTAATCAGACCAGATCCTTTCCAAAATTGAAACCAACGAAGTATCCCTATGCAACTCACATAGACTAGTTTCTCCAAGCAAAGAAGACATTTTGGCAAGATAAGAAAATCACTCCAGCTCGCTCAATATTGGTTACAAAGTTATCAATTTGGTCTCATATTGTAGGAAACAATCTGACTTACAATTTGAAACCAAATTTATGTTTTTTGAATCAGTATTGACCGAGCTGGAGTCATCTTCCCATTTTGCCTGAATGTCTTCTTTGCTTGGACAGACTATATACATCGGATTGAAGCCCGATAACAAATGGACCAATAGAAAGCCGTTTCGCGTGATAGGAATCAACCAATCAGGTGCTAGATCCACACCTGGCTATTGTCTTCACTATGGTGAGGGGTCTCTGGCAGAGATAAACCTTTTCGATTGAGATGGCAGTGGTGGAGAAAGAGTGAGAATCACAAGAGGAAGAAGAAGAAGAAGAAGAAGAAGAAGAAGAAGAAGAAGAAGAAGAAGACGAAGAAGGAGAAGAGGAAGAAAAAAAAGAATAAACAGAAGACAAAGGAAGAAAGACCAAGAGTAGAAAGAATAGATGAGATACAGAAGAGAGGAAGAAAAAGAAGATCCGGCAGATAAAAAAGGAGATTTTTATAAGAGGGTTAAAGTAAGAAGATACAGAAGATAAACAGACGAAGAAGATTATGAGAAAAATAGAAGTAGGCTATAGGAAGAAGAGAGAGAGAGAAGAAGGAGAGAAAGGATAAGAAGGAGAAGGTACAGAAGAAAAGGAAGGAAAAGATACAGAAGAAGAAGAATGGGAATTAGGAGAAGTAACAGAAGAAGAAACAGGAGAAGAAGTAACAAGAGAAGAAGGATGAGAAATTCAAGAAGAAGGAGGAGGAAAGAATAAGAAGAAAAAAAATAAAGAAGAAGAAGAAGGAGTAGATGAGAAGAAAAAGAAGAGAACTAGGGAGGGTGAGGGGGTGAAGGAGGAGGAGAAAAATGATAAGAAAAAAGGTGGTGGTGGAGAAGAATGAGGTGAAGAAGAAGGAGTCGGAGTTGAAGAACTAGGAAGAGAAGAAGTAAAAGCAGGAGTAGTAGGAGTACGAGGGGGGAGAAGGCGAATGAGGGGAAGGAGTAGGAGGAGGATAAGGAGTAGAAAGTGGAGGAGGAAGAGGAGGGTAAGTAATAGGAGGAGAAGGAACAGAAGGAGTAGCGGATAGAGGAGGAGGAGAAAGAGGAGGAGAAGGTGGAGAATGAAAATAAGATAAAGAAGATAGAGGAGGAGAAGGAGGAGGAGAAATATAAGGAGAAGGAGGATGAGGAGGAAGGGTATAAGAAAGAGGAGAAAAGAGCTGGAGATTATCAAGAAGAAGAAGATGAGGAGTAAGAAGAAGATGACGAGTAAGAAGAAGAGGAAGAAGAATATGAGGAGTAAGAAGAAGAAGAAGAAGAAGAAGATAATGATGAGGAGTAAGAAGAGGAAGAAGAATATGGGGAATAAGAAGAAGAAGAAGAAGGAGAGGAAAAAGAAGATGAAGAAGAAGAAGAAGAAGAAGAAGAAGAAGAAGAAGAAGAAGAAGAAGAAGAAGAAGAAGAAGAAGAAGAAGAAGAAGAAGAAGAAGAAGAAGAAGAAGGAGAAGAAAGAGAAGAAGAGGAAGAAGGAGAAGAAGAATATGGGGATTAAGTAAGAAGAAGAAGAAGAATATGAGGAGTAAGTAAGAAGAAGAAGACAAAGAAGATGTTCCGTGAATGGAATTTATCAGTCGGACCTTTCCAATAGCCGTTCTATCCGAATTGAATTGGATCTGGCGGACTAGCTTTGTGTTCAACCAACAGCTTTGGAGAAGCTTCATAGCTGCAGCCAAGGTTAGTACTCGAATAAGAATAAGTGGAAGAATTGAAACAGTTTTAGCGTGAAATGAGACACAGTGGTACTTCGCAAGAGACAGCTTTGGATACAATTATTGTGACATAAGGTAAAAAATTCATTCGCATTTGACGTCCATTCAATGCAATAATTTTGGTGATCATGAAGTCACGAACAGTGTGGATTGCTCTCGGTTGGGTGCCCAGTATTTGCCCGAGTATACATTTGCGAGGTGGAACCCCACCATCAAAAGCTATACGATGCTTCTTAAATGTCATCTGTGAACATGAAGTAACTGTAAGTAAGTGATAATATTATGTTGGTCCCCTTAGCAAACGTAATAATAATAATGTAATTATATTAAAGGTATGTAGAGTGAGAAATACAACATGATATAGGCCTATACGTATGGGAATTGCATTTATTTTACTGAGATATTTATAATAGTAGTTGAAATTAAAATTGTTCCAACATAACCAAATTCAGGAAGATATAGTACAGGCTCAGACAATTTTTTTCTGTCCTAGTTCATGATTAAGTTATGATAGGTGTTATCATATATCAATAATTGAACCAATAAATGTAAAAAAATTTTCAGTCGTGAAATCAATATGATTATGATTAGTGTAAAAACGGTAGGTTGGCTGAAGTGATTTCACCCTGAAAATATCAGTTCTGCGCATGCGTAGTTACACTTTCTCTTCCCTCCGCCATCTTGCAAGAGACTCTTCTGTTCTTGGCCCAACTATACCAAGGATGTGAATAGGCTACAACGTAATTTCTGATGAAGTATTTTATCTAGAATAAGAATATGTTGAACCCACTGGCGGCTCTTGCCCACGAAACAGGTGAAGTGCTGTACAGTAAAAGATACGAACACTTCACCTGTTTCGTGGGCAACAAACCACGTAAAAAAGGGGCGAAAAATGAAGTAAATATAGAATGAAAAGTTGATGAATGAAACAAGGATATAGTTTCCGACCCTCAACGAGGAGAATAGTTACTTGACAGAAGGAAAATAGACTTGGAAAAGGAAAATAAACTCGAAGAGAAGGGAAATAAACTCAAAAGAAAACAAAAGATGTTCTGGAAAGCTACAAGATTCGCTCGCTAATGAAGAGGCTTTAACGGCGGAAGTTGCTGGAAGTCAAGTCTCTGGAGAGAAAAGAGCGGTCATTGATTTGAGGAGAGAATTGAAAGGAGGAGGAGACAAAGTAGAGAAAGAAGAATAAGAAGAAGGAGGAGGAGGAGGAAGAAGAAGAAGAAGAAGAAGAAGAAGAAGAAGAAGAAGAAGAAGAAGAAGAAGGAGGAGGAGAAGAAGAAGAAGAAGAAGAAGAAGAAGAAAAGAAGAAGAAGAAGAAGAAGAAGGAGAAGAAGAAGAAAAAGAAGAAGAAGAAGAAGAAGAAGAAGAAGGGAGTGAAGGATGATTGAAAGGAAGTTGGATGGAGAGGTCGTGCAGAAGGAGGAGGAGAATTGAAAGAGGGAAAAAGACGAAAGGAGAAAGAAATGTTAAGAAGGAGATGGTGAAGAGGAAGAAGTAAGAGACAGTGTTGGATGGGACAGGAAGCAAATGAAGAGACAAGGAGGAGAGGTTGAGAAGCAGGTGGATGAGAAGAAGGAGAAGGAGAAGCAGAAAGAGGAGCAGGAGAAAAGTAGATGGAAAAGAGATTTAATGTAGATGTAGAAGGAAGAGTTGAGAGAGTCAAAAAGCGAATGAAGAGGCACAGAGGAGGAGGAGGAGGAGGAGAAGGAGGAGGAGGAGGAGGAGGAGGAGGAGGAGGAGGAGGAGGAGGAGGAGGAGGAGGAGGAGGAGGAGGAGAAGGAGGATTAGGAGGAGGAGGGGCAGGAGGAGTAGGAAGAGGAGGAGGAGGAGAAGAAGGAAGAGGAGGAGGAGGTGGTGGACGACGAGAAGGAGGAGGAGGAGGAAGAGGAGGAATCCGAAGAAGAAAAAGACGATTTGAAAAGAGCTTTTTTTGTTAGCGGAACATGAATAATGATGGCAAATGTCGAAGTTGAGATTCTAAAGAAAGGGATAACGGAAAACATGGAAGAGCTTCATTGAAAGGGTGGTACAGTCTCTACCAGCAAAGAAGACATTCTGGCAAGATGAGAAAACGACTCCAACTCAACCAATATTGATCCAAAAATTATACATTTGGTCTCAAATTGTAGATCAGAATGTTTCCTACAATTTGAGACCAAATTTTAAAATTTTGAACCAATATTGTACGAGCTGCAGGGATTTTCCCATCTTGCCAGAATGTCTTCTTTGCTTGGACAGACTATAGGACTGTTTGAAAGAAATAATTCACTTCACTGTTTGGCTGGCAGCAATTTAAAGGAGACTGTTACGGGGAGGAGGCTCCGGGGAGGAAGCACAATACAGTATTGGACGATGGTGTTTACAATAGGAACAGATTTTGAGATTGGAAAGTCTTATCAGATAATATAATACATAGAACCCTAATTATCCATGATGAGTGTATGATTTGTTTTTGATCTTATTTATTAAGAAAATAAAACTATTTCTATTATTAGGAAGTCTTATTTTTAAATTTCAGTCTTAATTTTCTCAGCCTTAATCTTAGATTAAAAAGATATAATAGAGCTCTGATGATACATTTTTTATACATTCACAATGGCGGCTCGTGCCGAAGAAACAGGTGAAGTGCTGTACAGTAAGAGATATGGGAACTTCACCTGTTTCGTGGTTACGAGCCGACAGTGATACATTGTTATGATTGATCCATGGTATTATATATTTTCCCGTCTTTCCAGGGTGTCTTCTCTGCTTGGACAGAATGTATAGTGAAGTGAATATGAAACTGGTAACCAGCTGGTAGGCCTAGTGTGCTGTTGAGCCGTGAACGAACAAGCAATTATTTATTGAAAAACAGAGAAAATTACCAATATTGTGAAGCGGTGAAGCCTGTTTCTTCTTGTACGAGTATATGGCATTTCGTAGAGATGCATGCATATCAATTCAATTATACAGGGTGTTTCAGGAGGAATGTGCAATACTTCTCAGGCTGGTTCCTTACATCAAGTAGACAAAAAAGTTCCATGGGACCAGCTCCTAAAAACGCTTTGTTACCGAGATAACAATGGCGGAAAATTTAGATTTTTCAAAATATATTGATTTTTCTAATTTTTTTATAGGCTTTAGTGAGGTTCTAAAATTATCAATTCCTATGTAAAATTAGCTGAGGAATTCAATGGAACCAGTTCCAAATTTGTAACTTTAACGATTACTGAGATAATTGGAAAAATATGATAGAAAACGCCATTTTTTTCAACAATAAGGGTTATAACTGGATAAAGATCATAAAATTGTTTTTTTTTATTAATGGAAGTTGAAGAGAGTCGGATTCTGAAGAAAAAGTTTTTTATTAATGGAAGTTGAAGAGAGACGGATTCTAAAGAAAACGTTAAATGGCGGCAATTGTGTAAATCTTACACAAATCTCAGTAATGGCGATCAAAAATCGCAAAATTGCTAGTAAACACAAATTCATCACTTGTGATATGTTTTGTCAATTGATTGATATGTTTAGGAATTGATAATTTTAGAACCTCACTAAAGCCTCTAGAAAATTGGAAAAATTTAAAAAAATCTCAATCTTCCGCCATGGTTATCTCGGTAACAAAGCGTTTTTGGGGTTGGTCCCATGGAACTTTTTTGTCTACTTGGTGTAAGGAATCAGCCTGAGAAGTATTGCACATTCCTCCTGAAACACTCATTGATTATGTATTCATTGATTGACTTCTTATGATATTATCGATCCATTATATTTATATTATCCAGTATATTCTGGTCCAAAGTGTACAGAATATTGTTACATTACAAAAACTCTATATACTTTGAGTCTGGTTGAGCAAAGTAAAAACTCTGGCAAGATGGGGAAATGACTCCAGCATAGCCAAAATCGAGACGAGACCTCTGATTTTTCACTATCATTTCATTTCATTTTTCACACATCACTTTCACTATCGCGATTTTTCAGAGAAGAAGACTCTGCAAACAAAGGTGAATGATGTTTAATTATTCCATCGCATTTGAAAATCTTATTGTTTCTATTATTAGAAACGTGTTAGAGAAGTAAGGCGGGATGCAAGAGGTTGAATATGGTCATTTTTACCCTTAACATTGTGCAAAATCAACAGCATTTTGAACCTACAGAGTCAATTTCGAGCCTGATCGGGTCATTGCGCTCACAATACCGGTGACTAACAATACCCACAATAGGCTGTAATGGATGTTTATATATGCAACCACAGCATCGACAATACAGGTACCGGGCAATTGTTCTAAACAATACATAGGTATAGTCTGATCGAGAGCAAAGAAGGCATTCTGGCAAGATGGGAAAATGACTGCAACTCAGTCAATATTGCTTCAAAAACTATGAATTGATTCTCAAATTGTAGAGGGGATTTTTATCGACAATTTGAGACCAAATACATATCTTTTGAACGAATATTGACCGAGGTGTAGTCATTTTCCCATCTTGCCAGAATGTATTTTTGCTCAACCAAACCATATCCGACAAAATATGGGATTTAATATTTTAAACATATACGTGATAATGAATATAGATATTCAAGATTATTGTTCCTGGCTATTCTACATTATATTCATATAAACAAATATTGGGCAATAAGATATAGGTATACGACAATATAGTTCTGAACAAAATATGCGAAACAATATTTCATTCGTGATAATGAATATATAGGTATTCTTCAATATTGTTCTAAACTCAATATAGGTTACTAAATGTACAGGTATTTGCTTATAAATATAGGTATTCAACACTGGCGGCTCGTAACCACGAAACAGGTGAAGTGCCCGTATCTTTTATTGTACAGCACTTCACTTGTTTCGTGAGCCGCCAGTGGTATTCAATGATATTGTTCTAAACACCCTATGGTAATCGACATATACTTGGCGATACTTGGCATATATCGACGATACTTGGGTATGAAGTATACAGGTATCCAACAAGTATGGATTAATTCATCTAAACAAAATATTCCAATCAATATTTCATACGTAATTAAGAATATATAGGTATACGACAATATTATTCTGAACTCAATATAGGTATTTAATGAATATTTGATATAGGTTCTCAACATATACAGGTATCAGGTAGTAAATATAGGTATCCAACAATATTATTCCAAACAATATAAGCGTGCAAGCAATCGATTTAGACCAGAATGAATATACTGCCCAACAATGGAATCTAATTGTATCAGTCTCTCCCTGGTTAGTTGATTTTCCATTCAATAGAGCGCAGAGAGCATGGCTTTCCACTATAATAGCATGTACAAGCAAAGAAGACATCCCGGCTAGATGGGAAAATGACTACAGCTCAATCAATATTGGTTCAACAATTATCAATTTGGTCTCAAATTGTAGATCAAAATGTTCCCTACAATTTAAGACCTGATTTTCAATTTTTTAACCAATATTGACCAAGCTGTATTAATTTCCCCACCCTGCTAGAATGTCTTCTTTGCTTGGACAGACCGGGTTGGTTCACAGTTTCATACATGGAAATCTGAACGTTTTTCATGCTATTCAGTAGCGTTTTCGAAGCTGTATTGGAAGCTATTGGGTGCAAAATTTCGAGAACAATATCGATGTATTCAGTACCTAATGTATTGATTTTGCAGGTCAAAATTGCAGTGATTATTTAAAAATTTATTCGGTTGGAAGAAAATTGAATCGTATTTGTCATTTAGGTGGAACAAATATCAGACAAGACCAACACTATCAATAACAGTTGAAAAACTCGATCTAGGGTTTAATCAAGCTGTGATTATACTCATATTGATTATACAGGGTGTTTCAGGAGGAATGTGCACTATTTCTCAGGCTGATTCCTTACACCAAGTAGACAAAAAAGTTCCATGGGACCAAGAAACGCTTTGTTACTGAGATAGCAATGGCGGAAAATTGAGATTTTTCAAATTTTTTAGAGGCTGTAGTGAGGTTCTAAAATAATCAATTCCTATGTAAAATGAGCTAAGAAATTCAATGAAACCAGTTCCAAGTCTGTAACTTTAACGGTTATTGAGATAATTGAAAAAAATATGCTAAAAAATTTTGATCGCCATTACTGAGATTTGGATTAGAATTACACAATCGCCGCCAATTAACTTTTTCTTTAGAATCCGACTTTCTTCAACTTCCATTAATAAAAAATACAATTCTATGGTTCCTTATTCAGTTATAACCCTTTTTGTTGAAAAATGGCGTTTTTTAGCATATTTTTCCATTCATCTCAATAACCGTTAAAGTTACAGACTTGGAACTGGTTTCATTGAATTTCTCAGCTAATTTAAATAGGAATTTATTATTTTAGAACCTCACTACAGCCTCTAAAAAATTGAAAAATTAATAATTTTGAAAAATCTCAATTTTCCGCCAATGTTATCTCGGTAACAAAGCGTTTTTGGGGTTGGTCCCATGGAACTTTTTTGTCTTCTTGGTGTGAGGAGTCAGCCTGAGAAGTATTGCAAATTCCTCCTGAAACACCCTGTATTATATTGACATTATGTCAATAATGAAGTAGTTATAATAGTTCTTCAATACTGTAGTTCTAATGATCTCCATTTGAATCAGTGTCTCCCATTTCAATGATAATAAAGTTAATCTTCTATTTCTAAAATCCTTTTTCACGATGGCTTTGATCCAAATTTGTTCAAATTAGAGTCAAAAATTGATACACCGTCGAAAAATAATGAAGCTCAAATACACAACATACATATAGTATTTGCGGTTCAGAATCAAGGTTCAATGATCAAAATCAGGGAAAATAACTCTCTCTTTGACTCTCTGAATTCGGTATTTTATGATTATTTATCATTAATTCAACTTGAAATATACCTGACCTGAGTTTGAATGCTTCAAAAATTTTTAATAATTGATATATGGAATCCACTGGCGGCTCGTGCCCACGAAACAGGTGAAGTGCTGTATAGTAAAAAAACAGGCACTTCACCTATTTCGTGGTACGAGCCGCCAGTGATTGAATCAACTTATTTCCAATATAGTAGCTATCCATGAGCGTTGCAAATGTCTTGTATCAACGAGCTTACTCGATCCCTGTATCAATTTTGGACTCTGTATCACTACTGCGTATCAGATATCCGCCATTTATAGATAAATTTAATTTATTTTCCTAACAGATTTTGTAGAATATATTATTTGTTTCAATCAATAAAGATTTTATTTGATTGAGTAAGAGTGTTAAACACAAGTTAAGATCATTTTATCAAGCTGAAGCAACTAAACATTCAAACATAGTATTGTATGTCCAAGCAAAGAAGACCCTCTGGCAAGATGGAAGAATGACTCGAGCTCGGTCAATATTGGTTTAAAAATTATCAGTTCGATCTCAAATTGTAGGAAACAATTCGATCTACTATCAAGACCACATTTCTAATTCTTGAACAAATATTGACCAAGTTGTAGTCATTCACCCATCTTGCCAGAGGCTCTTCTTTGCTTGGACAGACTATAACAGTGTAACCAATAGTTATTAGAACTTAGTAAACAAGAATCGAGTGAGTGTGAACATGGTGGACCTCAACTAGTGACGTCACAGATTGACTCCTCCCATTGGTGGAAGAAGGAGGAGCAAACCCAAGGCTACAGCCAATCACAACGCAGTACTCTATTGCAGCAAAGCTCCGCCTTTCACTCTTGTTTCTCCATTTTCTATTGACTCCGCCTTCCTTATTGGTTCGCCCATTTCCTATCGCTCTGTCTCTGCCATTTTCTCTTCAATTTTTCTTTCTTTATTGGTTCCATCATTTTCTATTAATATTTCCATTTTATGTTGTAGTTGATTTAGTTTTCTCCAAAGGCTTCAATGTTTGATATGAATGATTTCTAACAGAAAATTGCGTTAAGAGTCAACCAGAGTGCATGATACCATTTCAATTCATATCAAATCGATTGATAATAGAATCTCTAATTAAATTCTAATGAGATCGAATTATTAATTAATTCGAATGATCAATTTTAATCCTCGAATGGTTAAGTAATTTTTGAATTTAGAATGAATATTGAAAATGAGAGAAGATAAAGAACTTTGAAGGAAAACATAAGGTGAGAAAGTAGTATCACAAGAGAATAAGTTGAATGTTTGAGAAGGTCATGGAGATCTGGTATTGTGATGGTAAAAGAGGAATTCCTTACAAGGTTTCAAAAGACGTATTTCTGAGTGCACGTGAGTAGAAGTTGTGGGTTTGATCTCAAAGGAAGCTTTGATAAAGGAGAAGATGAAGAAGGACATAAAGGAGGAGAATGGAAAGAAGGACAGGAGTAGGATAACAGGAATAATAATGATACCTGGAAGAAGATGGAAACAAGAAGAAGAAGAAGAAGCAAAAGAGGAAAAAGAAGAAGACAAGAGAAGAAGGAGAAGAAGAGGAAGAAGAAGAAGACAAGAGAAGAAGAAGGAGGCGGGGAAGAATAGGAGGAGGAGAAGAAGAAGAAGAAGAAGTAGAAGAAGAAGAAGAAGAAGAGGAAGAAGGAAAAGAAGAAGGAGGAGAAGAAGAACAAGAACTAGAACAAGAAGAAGAACAACAACAACAACAAGAACAAGAACAAGAAAAAGAACAAAAAGAAGAAGAAGAAGAAGAAGAAGAAGAAGAAAAAGAAAGAAGGAGGAGAAGGAGAAGAAGGAGGAGGAGAAGGAGAAGAAGGAGAAGAAGAAGAGAAGAAGAGGAGAAGGAGAAAAATAAGAAGACATTTTGGTGAGATTGTAAAATAACTCCAACTGGTTTTATTATCGGGTCAAAAATTATAAATTTGGTCACGAAACGTAGGAAACATTCTGTTTTACAATTTAAGAACAAATGTATGATATTGCACCAACTATTGACCGAGCTGGAGTCATTTCTTCATCTTGGCAGAATGTCTTCTTTGCCTGGACAGACTAGACGTTCATTGACATTCTCCTATATGATGGTTCAGAACGATTTTAGAATAAGTGTCACGACATAAAAAGGTGGAAACAAAGAGATGACGAAGAAGAAAAAGAAGAAGAACAAGAAAAAAAGAAGAACAAGAACAAGAAGGAAAATCGGCGAAAGGAGAATTAGGTGAAATCCGTCAGAAAGCTTCAGAATTGAATTGGATGTAGACGGTATAGGAGAATGAGGATAAGAAAAAAAGGAGAAGAAGAAGAAGAAGAAGAAAACGGAGAAGGAGGAGGAGAAGAAGAAAAATTACAAAACGGAAACCAGTAAGAGGAGCAAGCTGATGAAGACATAGCAGTGCGAAGTGATAGAGAGTAGAAAAAGTTGGGAAATTAAATTGATAAGTAGAAGAAGAAGAAGAAAAAGGAAAAGAAAAATCAGCAAAATAAGAAATTAGATGAAGACGTTATAGTATGAAATGCATGGTAAAAACCGCCAGAAAAGCTTTTGAATTGAATAAGATGTAGACGGTATAGGAGAATAAGGGTAAGGTAAAAAGAGAAGAAGCAGAAGAAGAAAAAGAAGAAGAAAAAGAAGAAGAAAAAAGAACAAGAACAAGAAACAGAACAAGAAACAGAACAAGAAGAAGAAGAAGAAGAGAAGAAGAAGAAGAAGAAGAAGAAGAAGAAGAAGAAGAAGAAGAAGAAGAAGAAGAAGAAGAAGAAGAAGAAGACAAAGCAGACAAAGAAGAGGGATTATAAGAAGAAAAAGAAGAAGATGAAGAAAAAGAAGATGAAGAAAAAGAAGACGAAGAAGAAGAAGAAGAAGAAGAAGAAGAAGAAGAAGAAGAAGAAGAAGAATGAGAAGGATGGGGGAGGAGGAGGAGGAGGAGGAGGAGGAGGAGGAGGAGGAGGAGGAGGAGGAGGAGGAGGAGGAGGAGGAGGAGGAGGAGGAGGAGGAGGAAAACTAGCAAAAGGAGAAATCAGAAGACGTGGTAACTTAGTATGAAATGCAAGGTGAAAACCAGCAGAAAAGCTTTTGAATTGAATTAGATGTAGACGGTATAGGAGAAAAAGTGTAGGAAAAAAGAAAATGAACATGAAGAAGAAAGAAGTAGAAGAAGAAAAAGATGGAGAAAAATAAGAACAAAAAGAAAACCAGTAAAAGGAGCAAGCAGATGAAGACATAGCAGTGCGAAGTGAGATCTACGCCTTACAAAGAGCATCCATTCAGCGGAGTGTACCTTGGCGCCTTTAATGGTCTCTTGATGCATTATTCAAAATAATGAAGGGTATTTCGGGGGCCACATGGCTTCTTGCAAGGGTTTACACCCTTAAGAACCTTGGCATATCCGAGGATTCTATATAAATAGTCATATCCATCACTATTTGTGGGTTAGCCGAGGAATATAAATAGGTATATACAACTAGGTTACCTGTTCTCACAGACATTGCTATTTCCGAGGGCTGTGAATAGATGTTTAGTCTAGTCTAGCAAAGAAGACATTCTGGCTAGATGGAAGAATGACTCCAGCTCGGTCAGTATTGGCTTGAGAAACATAAATTTGCTCTCAAATTGTGGATCGAAATGTTTCCTACAATTTAAGATCAAATTTTTAATTTTTGGGTGAATATTGACCGAGCTGGAGTAATTTTCCATTTTTCCAGAGAGTCTTCTTTGCTTGGGCAGACTATACCCATTGCTATTTCCGAGGGTTATGGATGGATGTATAGTCTGGTCGAGCAAAGAAGACATTCTTGCAAGATGGATACATTTGATTTAAAATTGTAGACTAGAATGTTTTCTACAATTAAAGATCAAATTTTAATTTTTGTGTTAATATTGGCCGGGTTAGAGTCATTTTACCATTTTTCCAGAACGTCTTCTTTGCCCGACCAGACTATATCAACGGTTCCAAGCAAAGAAGACCCTCTGGCAAGATGGGAAAATGACTCTAGCTCGGTAAATATTGGTTCAAAAATTATCAATTTCATCTCAAGTTGTATGAAATAGCTCTATCTACTATTAAGACCACATTTATAATTTTTAAACAAATATTGACTTAGCTGGAGTCATTTTCCCATCTTGGCAGAGGGTCTTCTTTGCTTGAACCGACCATACTATATCTACGATAGCTGAGGATTCAATACATAACTATATTATCTATCACAATTCTTGATATAAGTCAGGATTATATATATAGACGAAGGTAAGGCCTCTAATGCTTGAGTTATCATTCTGAATGCCTTTAGAATGTGAATGTATGTATTATAGTCCGTTCAAGCAAAGAAGACATTCTGGCAAGAGGGGGAAATGACTCCATCTTGGTCAATAATGGTTCACCAACTATAAATTTGGTCTTCAATTATAAAAAAACATTCTAATCTACAATTTTGAGACGAAAGTTATAATTTTTGAAAGAGCATTGACCGATCTGGTGTCATTCTTCCATCTTGACAAAATGTCTTCTTTGCTTGGAGAAACTATACCAATGAAGGATATGGGTGTGAGATTATCTCTCACATTAGGATGATTATATGCATGTGTTATAGTCTGTCCAAGCAGAGAAGACCCTCTGGCAAGATGAGAAAATGACTCCAGCTCGGTCAATATTGGTTCGAGAAATATAAATTTGGTCTCAACCGTAGAAAACATTCTGATCTACAATTTTAGACCATATTTATTGAAACAATATTGACCCAGCTGGATTCATTTCCCCATCTTGACAGAGGGTTTTCTTTGCTTGGACAGACAGTAGGCTATAATGTGGATAGAAATGTTCGTAGTCTGTCCAAGCAAAGAAGACCCTCTGGCAAGATGAGAAAATGACTCCAGCTCGGTCAATATTGGTTCCAAAATAATAAACTTGGGCTCAAATTGTAGAGAACATTCTGCTCTACAATTTGACATCAAATTCTCGAGTTCTGAATCAATATTGACAGAGCTGGAGTCATCTTTCCATAGGTTCTCCTTTGCTTGGATCGACTATAGCAACAAGGTTCAAAGGTTCTTAAAATCATAAAATCAGATCATAAAATCTATTCAAGAGATCTAATGAAAGAGATTAAGTCTAGATATGAACTCAATTATTAACCTTATTTATCATTTACTGTCTTTCTTGTGTTTCTTCCACTTTTGAAATCTACCTTCAGTGAATTATTGAAGTAATGAACCCTCGAATTCGAAGTAATAGATCTCAGTATATCCGCAGCACTGGCGGCTCGTGCCTACGGAACAGGTGAAGTGCTCTACAGTAAAAGACACGAGCACTTCACCTGTTTCGTGGGCACGAGGCACCAGTGATTTGAAGCTATCTCACTAGCGGCTATCTCAGTAGCAGCTATCTAAGCAACATCTATCTCAGTAGCAACTGGTAGAGTAGCCCAATGTGGTATATTCTCTCCAAGCAAAGAAGACATTCTGGGAAAATAACTCCAGCTCGGTCAATATTGATTCAAAAGTTTTCAATTCGGTCTCAAATTGTAGATAAGAATGTTTCCTTCAATTTGAAACCAAAATTATGATATTTGAACCAATATTGAACGAGCTGTAGAAATCTTCCCCGACTTGCCAGAATGTCTTCTCTGCATGGTCAGACTCTATTCAGGCTCTGATGTCCTTTCAAACCCGTTAGTTAGGAAATAGAACTGATGAATCAGTGAATTTCTATAGAAATAGTCATTGAATCATGAAAGCATTATATCATAGGATGATTACAAGACGAAAATCTTGAATTTGGCGGGCTCTAAACCGGATGATTCCAGTCCACTGCTTTGGAAGATTGGTCTGCATTTCCTCAAATCGATAATCGATTTCCTCTCGACTCTCGAATTACTGCAGGTGTAGCCTGGTGACATTTCTCAAGGTTGATAGTGAAAGATAGAATAGGGGTTGAATTACCCAAGGTGGAAGACATTTTATTGAAATATTGAATTTTCCCATTTCTATTACTGGAGCAGCTTTTTATTAAATTATACAGTAATTGTATGAAATAAATGTAATGCATTGAAATATAATTTGAACATTCTTTAGAAATCAGTTTTGAAGAGGAAATGATGTATCAATCTATATATATAAAAGCGAAATGGCAGTGATTCATTCATTCATTCATTCATCACCAGAACTAATAATCCACTGAAGCGAATGCGTTCAAATTTGGCAGGCATGTTCAGTTGGACGTTTAGACGCGCGCTAAGAAAGGATTTTGAAAACTTTTCAAGAATACGCCAAATATTTTAGTTTTCTAGAGTTTTTCGGCGTTTTCCTTAATTTTTTTGAGAACCAATCGGTAGAAAATGTTGATATTTGGTGGGCAGGTTCAAATGAGGTCTAGAAATTATGAGTTAAAATATTTTTGCAATCCGTTCAAGATTACGCCAGTAGTCAGGTTTTCAAAATTGTAGATGTGTTGCGGGTTGCATATCTTCCGCCTTGATACGACCAATCCTAACTGTAAATTGAATGGTTCAGCAAGATTATAGATGAATTAATTTGGAAGATATTGAATCAAGTTTCAAACTATGTCCGATATAATTCCCAGGGTTACGCTTAATATTAGCGTTTTACTATTTTTTGGAATTTTCGGAGTTTTTCTTAGATTTTTCTAGAACAAATTGGCAGAAAATGTTGCAATTAGGTAAACAGGTCCAGATTAGGTGTAGAAATGCTGTGCTCAATAATTTTCAAAGCCCTACTGAACGGAATTCGCAGGCAAGCGAAGCGAGCCTGTTTGTCTCAGCTGACACTGATAGAAGTTTTGCAGGCGAGCGAAGCGAGTTTGACTCACTTACACTGCCGATACTGTTGGGGGTCCAGGGGGCGGAACCCCCTAGTTAGGCGGAGAAGGCGAGCGAAGCGAGCCTGCCGGCTAGTAAAATATAATTTGAACATTCTTTAGAAACCAGTTTTGAAGAGGAAGTGATGTATCAATTCGAAATAAATTAGAACGCTACTGAACCAAAGAATTTGGAGAGATATGATAATAGACTTCATATTCACTGACTGAACTCAGAATTCTAATTCAATCAATTGATAGGGCAAGTCGCAAGTCGAGATTCGTAGACTTTTTTAGGCAATGAAGCTCAATTCCAATTGATAATTGAAAGCACATTATAGATTATAATAATTATTATGTAATAATAAATAAATAGTTTACCACATAACAATATATACTTGAAAAATAAATGAAAATCAAACACCCTTTTAAAAAACTTTAAAATTTTTAAAACACAAATGGTGTTTGATTTTCATTTATTTTCCAATTATTTTAAACAGCCCTAAGTTTTAAAGTTCAGTTTTCACATATATACTCTTTAGTCCGTCCGAGCGAAGAAAACCCTCTGGGAAGATGGGAGAATGACTCAATCTCGGTCAAAATTGGTTCAAAAATGATCAATTTGATCTCAAATTGTCGGAAACAATTTGATCTACTATTAAGACCGCATTTGAAATTTTTGAACAAATATTGATCAAGCTGGAGTCATACTCCCATCTTGCAAGAGGCTCTTCTTTGCTTGGACAGACTATAATAAGGATGGACTGTGGTAGTGGATCCACACTATGGGAAGATGGCGTTTGAAATTCCAATTTCATTCTTTTACTCTTTTCTCTTGGAAAAGTTTATCGAAAACTTGATTTTTTTCAACGAATAAATTGATACTTATTATCAACCACCATTGATGAGTTTTTAGTGATTGAGAGTTGAATTTTTTCACGTCTGGCAATAAATTTCAATTATGGGAACTGATTCACAAAGGCTTTTTGACACCCCTTATCAAACAAACTTTTTCGGATTTGCCAATAAAGTTCAATTTGAATTAACGATAAAATAAACTGACGGTATTCTCATTCATTCAACCCTTACTTATTGGCCAGCGCGCCTAGTGTTCCAAATGTGTACTTGACGGCTCGCCACTAACCACGGTTAATTCAAATTCACATAGCTACATTCGCTTGAACATCAATATCCCAATCCCATTGATCGATAACTTGACTTTTGACTATCAACCCTTTAAAACTGGACTTACTCATCTTTCGACATTCGACACTCGACTATTCGATATTTCAAATTGAATAAATCAATAATAACAGACCAACTACCAATCAATATTGAAATTCAACTATCGACCCTCGACCCTCGACCGTCAACCCTCGACACTCGACCCTCGACATCCGATGTCAACTCAGCAGACAACCTGCGAATTTCGCTGACATGACAAAAACGAAGCAGCCGGGTTAAGATGTAGCGCCCGCTTCAGTACCTATGCAGTCTGGTTGAACAAATAAGACACTCTGACAAACTCGGAAAGTGACTCCAGCTTGGTCAATATTGATTCAAAAATCATCAATTTGGTCTCAAATTTTAGATCAGAATGTTTTCTACAATTTGAAACCAAATTTATCATTATTGAACTAATATTGACCGAGCTGTAGTCACTTTCCCATCTTGCCAGAATGTCTTCCTTGCATGGACAGAATATACCTGTTAGCAGCAGAAGTGGCTAGAGTGAGCCACTTGTCAGAAGCTGTTCTCAGCTATAGTCTGTCCAAGCGAAGAAGACACTCTGGCAAGATGGGAAAATGACTTCAGCTCGGTCAATATTGGATCAAAAATCATAAATTTCGTCTCAAAATGTAGAAAACATTCTGATCTACAATTTAAGACAAAATTTGTAATTTTTGAATTGATATTGATTGAGGTGCAATCATTTTCCCATCTTGCCAGAATGTCTTCTTGGCTTGGATAGACGGTACTCAAGACGGTGGCCTGGTGTGTTGTAGAAGTGGCACTTCGATTGCAAATTAGGCCGGGGCTGTTGGAGACACTTCAACGATTGATGACGTCATAACTGCAGCCTAATTTCGAATCTAATTGATGCCGTCTTGAGGATGATGCGGAATTTAATTGGGATCACAGACCTTATAACAACGGCTTGATTTTGAATTCAATATTGAACGATTGACAATGTTTTGAGGATGTTTTTAGAGTTCAATTGAAAAATCAATGATTATTGACAACTTGATGATGATTCTAGATTTGATTAAAGGATCTTATCATCACGATCTAATTCGTGATTTCATTGATTGTCACTGGCGATTGAAACAGGTGAAGTGCTGTACAGTAAAATATACGGGCACTTCACCTGTTTCGTGGGTACGAGCCGCCAGTGTTGATTGTCTGTTATCAAACTTTTGTGGTGTACACTTGTGATTCCTTTTTAAGTGTATTTTTCTACTTCTGGGACCCGAGACCTCGATTATAGACCTTGATTATTATTGATTTCTAGGATCGAGACTAAGTTTCTATCCAGTATTTTTTCGAGAAGATATAGTTCGCACATTTATGAAATGAAAAATTTAATTAAAAATTGAAACATCTTGAATAGTATAAACTCAAAGTATTTCACGAATAATGTACCGAATTCACTGGCGGCTCGTGCCCAAGAAACAGGTAACTGTTTCAGGCCAAGTGCTGTACAGTAAAAGATACAATCACTACTTCACCGGGAATAGGATCAGCTTATTCCTAATGTGGCGGTGATCAATGAGCATTGCAAAAGTCCTGTATCAACGAGCTTCCTTCCTGTATCAAGTTTGGACTCTGTATCACTATTGCATGTCAAATTTTCGTTCTTTTAAGAGGCGTCAAGAATAGTTATTTGTGTAACTAGTGCCTAAAGTGGTAGATTGCTGCATCGAGTGAAACAGTTTTTCTCACGAGCCGAAGGCGAGTGAAAAAGTTTCTTGAGTGCAGCAAGTTCACTTTAAGCTCGAGTTACACATTACATTTTTCCTACAGTTACCATCAAATTAGAAGGATGTTGATTTAGAGACCTATACATATAAATTGGGGGCTGTAGGGTCGTCAAGAAGGGTAATTATATTATATAATCTCACTCAACTGATTATAATTCTACATAGTGAATGGACTAATAAAATGGACTGAGAGAATGGACTGATAAAATATACTGACAGAATGGACCTATGAGATGAACTGTAAAAATAAACTGATTGGATGGACTGACAGAATAGACTGATGAAATGATCTGAGAGAAAGGAATGATGAAATGAATTGACACAATGGAATGATGGAATTAACAGATAGGATAGACTGATGAGATGGACTGACAGAATGGACTGATGAGATGAAATGTAAAAAAATTATGAAATGGACTGATGGATTGGTCTTACAGAATGGACTGAAAAAATGAACTGATGGAATAGACTGACAGAAATGAAATGATGGAATGAACTGACACAAAGGAATCCTGGAATGGACTGACAGAATAGACTGATGAAATGGACTGACAGAATGGACTGGTGAGATGGACTAAAAAAATAATGAAGTGACAAAATGGAATGATGAAATGGACTAATGAGATGGACTAAAAAAATAATGAACTGACAGAATGGAATAATGAAATGAACTGACACAATTGACTGACAGAATGGACTGATGAAATGAACTGACAGAATAGACTAATGAGATTTACTGAAAAAATGAACTGATAAGATGGACTGAAAAAACGAACTGATGAAATGGACTGACAGAATCGACTGATGAGATGGACTGAAAGAAATGAACCGACAGAATGGATTGATGAAATTAACGAACAGGATAGACTGATGAAATGGACTGACAGAATGGACTGGTGAGATGGACTAAAAAAATAATGAACTGACAGAATGGAATGATGAAATGAACTGACACAATGGACTGACAGAATGGACTGATGAAATGAACTGATGGAATGGACTAATGAGATGGACTGAAAAAATGAACAGATAAGATGGACTGAAAAAACGAACTGATAAAATGAACTGACAGAATGGACTGATGAAATGGACTGATGAGATGGACTGAAAGAAATGAACTCACAGAATGGAATGATGAAATTAACTGACAGTATAGACTGATGAAATGGACTGACAGAATGGACTGATGAGATGGACTAAAAAAAATAATGAACTGACAGAATGGAATGATGAAATGAACTGACACAATGGACTGACAGAATGGACTGATGAAATGAACTGACAGAATGGACTGATGGGATGGACTGAAAAAATTAACTGATAAGATGGACTGAAAAACGAACTGATGAAATGGACTGACAGAATGGACTGATGAGATGTACTGAAAGAAATGAACTGACAGAATGGACTGATGAGATGGAATGAAAAATTAATTTATGAAATGGACTGATGGATTGGTCTCACAAAATGGACTGACAGAAATGGAATGATGAAATGAACTGATGTAATGGAATGATGAAATGGACTGACGGAATGAACTGATGAAATGAACTGACAGAATTGACTAATGGAATAGACTGGCAGAATAGACTGATGAAATGGAGTTACAAAATGAATGAACTCATAAAATAAACTGACAGAATGGGCTGATGAAATAGACTGACAAAATGGACTGGTAGAGTTAACTGACAGAATGGACTGACAAAATGGACTGAAAAAATGGTCAGATAAAATGGTTTGAAAAAATGGACTGATTGATAATGGACTGATGAAATGGACTGACAGAATGGAATGTAAAATTGAAGAGACAGAGTAGACTTTCAACATGGGCTGAGAAATTCACTGATTGAATGGACTGATGACAATGAACTGACAGAATGGACTGATGAATTGAACTGATGGATTGAAAGAGTGGACTGATAGGATGCACTGAATAAGTGGACTGATAAAAAATACTGACAGAATTGACTGATACATTGAATGTACACAATCCACCAGTTTTGGAAACACATTTTCAAAAACTTCCTCTTCTGTGATTGGTTGAAAATCTGGAAAAACCAGATTACTTTACGCACTAGTGCGTAAAGTATTTTACGCACTCGTGTGAGAATGACCCATTTTAGACACTCTATTCAGTGTGTAAATATGCACTTTTTTTGCTATCTGTAGGAAAAATAATTTTTCGTAAGTGACCGACCCGGGTTCTATCCTATTTAGAATTAACTGTGTCTTGGAAAATCTGTCAATATTAATTTTTTAACTGAGATTGAAATTTCAAATTTTTTACTGTGTTATAATTATTTACTTTGGAATTTAATAATTGTAAGTAATACTCACTTCTATCGATCTGATCAGTAATTCACAACATGGTTCAAAATCCAATTGAGAAGCCTACTCCTCTCTAAGACTTCCATTGATATAATCCTGTGAACAAAATAATATTGATAAGTGAAAAATAATTAATTGAACAAGATAAATCAATGAGAAAGAGCAATCATAAAAAATTCGCTCCGGCAGCTGGCGGTCGGAAAGAGTGCATTTCAAATGCAATTCTATGATGGCTCAAATCATATGACTTATAATGAGCTATTCAGGGTATGAATTCAAAGGCGCCGTTTTCGAAAAACGCAATTTTTGGCATTGTGTTATTCGCCATTTTCTCTGCCATTTTTGATTGGATTTTTTTCGTTGATGGCTCAAATTGTAGAGAATAATAAGGGCATTATACCCACCAATTTTCAAAACGATCACGTTATTGGTCGATTTGTAGTGATTTTTCAAAATTTTCATCCCCTAATTTCACCCTCTACCCCTAGACCAATTTGGCTGGTTAACGAACTTGACCGAGATATTAACACTAATGATTTTTTTGCAAAATTTGGTCGCTCTCCGACAAGCCCTTCGGGAGTTATCGTGTTAACAATATATATATATATATATATATATATATATATATATATATAGAGAGAGAGAGAGAGAGAGAGAGAGATATGAATTTGAACGGACATCAGATTCGTGTTCTAGGGGCTCGGAAACGTGTAAAAAATATATCACATCATAAATTTTCGATTTTCAGGGCAAGACCAATAGTGCATTTTTTCAAATGAAATGCACTAAAACTCAACTAAGTGATGTGATGACTTTTTTCGATTTTTGAAAACATCGATAATTCAAGATCGAACATCAATGTTTTTCTAATCGATGTTTACAAAACCACCATTGTAGTTCATAAAGTTGTGAAAGTATCAACAAATCACAATTTCTCTCATTCTCTAAAAACCGTGATTCTATTTTGTTCTACACCGTCTAATTTTAGACTGGAATATTGCATATTCAACCGGATATTAGACTAGAATGTTTCCATCAGTGAAGAGAGATAAGGATTGCTTTGTATAGTGGTCTATTTCTCACTTAAATCCAATCCTAGAGACACCCATCACTATATCTTATTAAACCTCTCCAACTATAGTCTGTTCAAGCAAAGAAGAGCCTCTGGCAAGATGAGAAAATGAATCCAGCTCGTTCAATATTGGTTCAAAAAACATTGATACAATTGTAGTTGTGTGTTTCCTACCAAATCAATAATTTTTGAACCAATATTGACCAAGCTGGAGTCATTTTCTCATCTTGCCAGAGGCTCTTCTTTGCTTGTACAGACTATAATTTCTAATCTAAGAAACCGTTGATACAAAACACTTAATATCGATTCTGAACTTGAGTCCAATTCTATTACAAGCGTTTATTAATACTGCCTTTGTTTTCAATTGTTTCTAATTTTACCTGGTTTATAAATAATCGTACTTAAATCTATTTTTAGAGACAGAGCCAATTAATTCTTTCGTAAGTTATTTGGTACCTACCATGCAATACCTCCATTCAAGAATGAAACCATTGTTGGGAAATAGTCAATTATTTTTCTAAAAATACCATTTTTCCAACACCCCCTCAAATAATTAACTTGTTTCTATTAGAGACAAGGTCTACCCTATATAGATTATAGGGATATTAGAGGCCTACCAATATAGATTGCTTTGCGCAGCTATACATAGTAGTGTATATATGGAATACTAGCCGGCAGGCTCGCTTCGCTCACCTTCTCCGCCTAGCCAGGGGCTCCGCCCCTCGACCCCCGACAGTATAGGCAGTGTAAGTATTATTAGAGTCAAGGCTCGCTTCGCTCGCCTGCAAAACCTCTGCCAGTGTAAGCTGAGACAAACAGGCTCGCTTCGCTCGCCTGCGAATTCCGCTTAGAGAAGATTCAAAATTCGTTTTGAACACAGCATTTCTAGACCTAATCTGGACCTATTCACCAAATTTCAACATTTTCTGCCAATTTGTTCTCGAAAAATTCAAGAAAAACTCCGGAAAATATTAAACGCTATTGCTAATTTTAATATATTATAATATCGAGCGTAATCCTGAGAAGTATATAGGACATAGTTTGAAACTAACCTACCAAATTAGTTCTCGCTGAACCATTGAATTTACAGTTAGGATTGGTCGTATCAAGGCGGAAGATATGCAAGCCGCAATACATATACAATTTTGGAAAATAGTACATTACGCCACAAGCCCGCGAAGGAAAAGTTTACAGTATGAGGATAGTTTCCCGGGCGAGGCTTGCCGAGCCTGGGAATAATTCCGAATACTGTAAAAAACTTCCTGGGCGAGTGAGTGTATAATTTTTTCGGTACACTCCAAATAAATATTATTAATCTAATCTCATAAATGGACAAAAAAAAATAGGATTAATTAATTAGATAGGAGCAAACTATAGTTTCGAAAAGATGGCACAATCCAGGCGGCAGCACCGTACAGACAAGACCGCGCGCTTGGATTCAAATAAATGGCCATAACAGAGATCTAAGAACAGCTAGACCGGATAACTTACTAGCTTCGGATGAGCTGAATGTGGAGTAGGCTGAACTGCCAAGTATTGAAAGTTTGCATCACAAGTTTATTGATTTAGTCAATTGGATATTAATTAAAAACTATCAGAATACTCGATTTTCTTAGTCCAGAAACGTTTAAGCTCATGAAAGTTTTTGTACGATACGATCATCCTAAATTGTACAATAGCAATACAAAGTTTCTAGTTTTTGACAAATTCCTGGCAGTTTCACAGATAGAGATGGTCCATTGTAGTTGTATTTTCTCTCGCTAGATGGCGCCAGCTGTCCACGCTTGGAAAGGGATTGTCCTTGCATGGAAAGGACTTCTTTCCGCTCGAGGACAACAGCTGATTGATTATGTATGTAAATGAAGACTTCCTAGTCTACATAGGGACTGGCAAGCAGCTTATTTCCGTGAAGTGTAGCGAAAAATGTATTACTGGCGTAATCTTGAACGGATTTCGAAAATATTTCAACACATTTTTTGTAGACCTTATCTGAACTTGCCCACCAAGTTCAACATTAAGCCCATCACACCAAGCCCACTAATATCAACATTTTCTACCGATTGGTTCTCGAAAAAATTGAGAAAACACCGAACAACTCTAGAAAAACTCAAATGTTCGGCGTGTCCCTATAAAGTTTTGAAAATCCGTTCTTAGCGCGCGTCTAAACGTCCAACTAAACATGCCTGCCGAATTTGAACGCATTCGGTTCGGTAGTTTTTCAGTTCTGCTGATGAGTGAGTGAGTGAATTAATGAATGAATGAATGAATGCCATTTCGATTTTATAATAGAGATTGATAACTTATTAAGTAGTTGTGAAGGTGATATTGTGATAGTTATACATATCTATTTTGGAATGAATCATTTGAAATGGAGAGACAAGATGTTGTCAAATCATAGAGAATGAAAGAGTTTACCAGAGATCGATAATGGTGTAGCAACCAAAACTGGTATCTCGATTTTCAATAAATCTGTGGTTTGACAATAACTTGTATTTCAATTTAATACTAATAATAGAAGTGGGGAAAAAGTAATATCACAAGAATAGAAGAAGCAGTAGTGAAAATAGGGATAATGAAATTACAAATATAGGTGAAAAAAGTGAGACAGAAATACTGATAACCGAGAAGGTCGGTTCAATCACTGCTACCTCGCATGAATAATTCATCAATTCATTTTCGATGAATGACAAACTGGATAACCAGCAATTTATCGACGGCTTCTATTGGCTGTAATGAGAATAATTTCAGCCAATCATTGAGCAGAATTTTCAATCAAGAAAATTCCAAGCTCCGTAGAATTAAATACAGTTCGGAAGAGATTGTTGGGAAATGATGTATAGCTGTTGGACATAGAATTGAAGTTAATAATATTAATAATATAATAGGTATCCTGAATATATTGTGGAGTGATAGGTATAGGTTTTATGTGAATGTATTAAAGCTATGAATTGCTCAGTAAGATATATTCCGTTCAAGCAAAGAATACCCTCTTGTAAGATGAGAAATGGACTACACTAGGTAAATATTGGTTCAAAATTATTGATTCAGTCTCAAATGGTAGATCGGAATGTTACCTACAATTGGAATCAAATCAATAATTTTTTAACCAACATTGACCGAGCTGGAGATATTTACTCATCTTGCCAGAGTGTCTTCTTTGCTTCGACAGATTATACTACTAAAACAATCATGTATTATAGTAGATAAGTTGAAGTTAGCTCAAGATGAGAAGACACGCAGTAACAATAGAAAAACGTTGGGTGGTTTCGTCTGCTTCTTGTGCACTCTAACAGCTGACATTGTCAATTAAAGTTGTCTGCTTGGACAAGCTATAAATACAGGGTGTTTCAGGAGAAATGTGCAATACTTCTCAGGCTGAAATCGCTACTAAACACAAAATTCATCACTTGTGCTATGTTTTGTCAATTTTGCGATTTTTGATCGCCATTTCTGAGATTTGGATAAGATTTACACAATCGCCGTCATTTAACTTTTTCTTTAGAATCAGACTCTCTTCAACTTCCATTGATAGGAAATACAATTTTATGATTCCTTATCCAGTTATAACCCTTTTTGTTTAAAAATGGCGTTTTCTAGCATATTTTTCTAGAGAAATGATTATCTCTATAGCCGTTTGAGTTACAAACTTGGAACTGGTTTCATTGAATTTCTCAGCTAATTTGAATAGGAATTGATTAATTTAGAACCTCACTAAAGCCTCTAAAAAATTAGAAAAATTAATATATTATTTTGAAAAATCTCAATTTTCCGCTTTTGTTATCTCGGTAATAAAGCGTTTTTTGGGGGTTGGTCCCATGGAACTTTTTGTCTACTTGGTGTAAGGAATCAGCCTGAGAAGTATTGCATATTTCTCCTGAAACACCCTCTGTATAGTCCGAAACGGTCCAATAGCCAATCACAGCTCAGGATAAAAGTCTGGATATGATACAGGTCGGATCATAGTCAAGACAAGAGCTGTGATTGGCTACAGCTGTTCGACTGCGGTCGATCGTCGTACCGTTTCGCATGAAAGTGGAGCTACCTACGTAAAGTTTGAACAATATTTATAGCCTAGAATGAACTAGGTGTCGTTACCAACACCTAGAAATAATTAAAAAGATGACGCGGAACAATACCCAGTCAAATAATAGACGCAAATCGATTTCACTCCATATATCACACTCCAAAAACGATGGCAGATGGTTAATGCCTTAATCCGATTCTCAGCTCTGTCAGGACAGTCTGCAAGCTTCCTAAAAACGTGAAACATATTGCTGAGGTCTATCTTAACTTGATTAGCTCTCGTAGACCGCTAGTCGACTGTCCTGACAGAGTTGATCATTGATAACAAACATACACCAACCGCCAGTTTCATTTACGTAGGTATTATATAGTCTATCCAAGCAAAGAAAACATTCTGACAAGATGGGAAAATGACTCCAGCTCGGTTAATATTGGTTCAAAAATTCTAAACTTTGTCTCAAATTGTAGGAAACATTCTGCTCTACAAATTCAGACTAAATTCATAATTTTTGAAACAATATTGATCGAGCTGGAGTCATTTTCCCATCTTGCCAGAGTGTCTTCTTTGTTGGAACAGACTATACTAAAAATAGAGTTGAGCGCTTTCCGAATCAATTTTAAAGTTGAATTATTGAGTTGATACGTCACCTGTTGATTGGATGTACTCTTATAATTGATGTAACTTCCTATATGGTGAAATACTTATAATATGCATATAAGAAGTAGAGGGAATAGAATGAATTCCAATTCGGAACTTAGCCTAGGTACATCGAATAGAGTGGAGTTGGGTATTTCTGGAAAAAAGCATGAATGAAGGGAAGAATGACACGAACCGAATAATAGGGGAGTTCTGTGAATGAACGTGTTGGGAAAATGAGCTGAAAATTACCTCGAAACAGAACTGGGTAATTTAATGGAACTGGTATTGAACAATAGGAAAATTGACTCTGGGCAAAACTTAGTTTTTTTTTAGTTGACTGTAATAGATTTCTGATGTGAAAAACACTCAAAGTCAAAGTCAAAATCATTTATTCTTCAAAAACAAATTAAGAATACAACACTGTAACAAAATTTGTAACGTAATCATTAAATTACATATATTACAGAAACTACTATAAGAAGAAAAAATCCCTGCAGAGGTTAAACCTGAGCGCGGGAATGAGTCGCTATGAATTCCAAAAAACTATACAGAACAATACAGAACGAAACAGGATGATATAATTACTCTACAAATATGGAAAAATTTCGAATAGACAAGCGAAGATAATTGCAATATTTTAGACAAATAATAGAAAATATATAAATTACAAGTTGATGTTGAAATTTGAAATATTAAATACAGCAGTAATAGCAGAACTACTGCAGTTCAATTAATTTATTATTTTAAAATACACTGAAAATTGAAAGGAGGAGTTTTCACCACAAAATAATAAGTTACAATTTTCAACAGATACAGAAAACTATTGTTGAATCTCCAGTATTTTATAACTGTAGTGAAGATAGATGGATAACATTGGAAGGAGAATACCTTTATCAATACAGAAAGTATAGAATCTAGTAATTGAAATTTACATACATCAAAATCACACTAATTTTAATTAATCAATTGTTCTTGAAAACTTTATTTTTCAAATTAAATAAAAAGAAAAGATACTCATATTGTCAAATCACAGATTTGAAAGGAGATATCGGTTTCGTTAGTTACACCATTCAATCAATCTCTAGTACGTGGTACCACAATATAACCTTCACAATGACTCAACTATTTTTTTTTTTTCAAATCTTCAAAAATAGAACAAAAAGGTGGATTTAAGAGGCGGAGGAAAGTGATAGATGATGAAACATTAAATGGAAATAGATTCAAATTCCAATATCATGAACTATCTTAGATAGAATTCAATTTATTCTCAAGAACAATGTGAAATGGAAGGAAAAAATTAATATTAAATTGGAAATTCCTTGAAAAACTTGAGGTTGACTATTGAGTGGCTCTCCGATATCAATAATAAATATTTATACAATACTAGCCGGCAGGCAGGCTTCGCTCGCCTTCTCAGCCTAGCCAGGGGTCTCCGCCCCCTGGACCCCCGACAGTATCGGCAGTGTAAGTCTCGCTTCGCTCGCCAGCAAAACCTCTGTCAGTGTAAGCTGAGACAAAGAGGCTCGCTTCGCTCGCCTGCAAATTCCGTTCAGAAGAGATTAGAAATTTATTGAATACGGCATTTCTAGACCTAAACTGGACCTGTTTACCAAATTTCAATATTTTCTGCCAATTTGTTCTCGATAAATCTAAGAAAAACTGGAAAATTCCGAAAAATAATAAATCTAATATCGAACGTAACCTTGGAAAGTATATCGGACATAGTTTGAAACTGGATTCAATATCTTCTAAATTAGTTCATCTATAATCTCGCTGAACCATTGAATTTAAAGTGAGAATTGGTCGTATCAAGGCGGAAGATATGCAACCCGCAATACATTTACAATTTTGAAAAGTTATTACTGGCGTACTCTTGTATGGATTTCGAAAATATTTTAACACAACATTCCTAGACCTTATCTGAACCTGCCCACCAAATATCAACATTTTCTACCGATTGGTTCTCGAAAAAAATAAGAAAACGCTGAAAAACTATAGAAAAACTCGAATATTTAGCGTATCCCTGAAAAGTTTTTAAAATCCGTTCTTAGCGCGCGTCTAAACGTCCAATTGAACATGCCTGCCAAATTTGAACGCATTTGAACGCAAAACCTCTGTCAGTGACATCTGAGACAAACAGGCTCGCTTCGCTCGCCTGTAAATTCCGTTCAGAAGGGATTCGAAATTTATTCGGTTCGAAAGCGCATGGTTTCCTAGTTCTGGTGATGAATGAATGAATGAATGAATCAATCAATGCCATTTTGCTCTTATATATATATATATAGAGATAAGGATTACTTTATTACTGTTATGAAAATGATTCAAGTCCCCCTCTACAGGACAAATTTTTTTATACGCATTAATGATACGCAGTAGAGATACAGAGTCCAACAATCAGAAACGAACATTTTAAATATTTAAAAATCAATAAGAATATTATAGGCTACGATTCTATCTAACTGTTCCATGCTATGTCATGACATAGCCCATTTCAAATTTTTTCATCGTCTATAATTCTTACATAATACATTAATACATCTATAATAATAATTTTCATTTCGGTAGAAAAAACGAATAAAACATTTGTATCAATCTATTTTCTCAAAATCAAAATGTACCGTAAACTCACAGCTCAACTTAACGCTCCAAACAACATCTTCGATTTGAACATCTCAACCATGAAAGCCTAGATTTCAGGCTCAGATTTAACCGTGCCAACACGTTGATCCTGTGATTCTGACGTCACACTGACCATGATTGTCATAGTGTCATTGTCATTGTGTCATCGTCAGTGTCATTCCAGCCAGCTGTGGATAGGCGGCTGTCACAATGCAAATGGACAATACTGTCACCAAGTATCACATCTCGCTCTGGGTCTTTCTCTTTATCTCTCTCTCTCTCTCTCTCTCACACACACACAATGATTATTCTCTCTCTCTCTCACAATGATTTTTTTTCTCTCTCTCTCACACACACAATGATTATTTTCTCTCTCTCTCACAATGATTATTTTCTCTCTCTCTCTCTCTCACACACACACACACACACACACACACACACAATGATTATTCTCCGTCTTTCTCTCTACATCAATCTATCTATCACTCTAGTTCACTGATTTCTACAATCTATGATGAGTCTCAACCAGTGCCGTATTTAGCAGTTCAGCGCCCCTAGGCCTACAGACCAAAAAGCGCCCCCTCCCCCTACAACGGTTATTGAGATAATGTGAAAAATATTCTAAAAAAACGCCATTTTTCAATAATCAAGGGTTATAACTGGATAAGGAATCATAAATTTGTATTTTTCATTACGCAAGTTGAAGTGGGTCGGATTCTAAAGAAAACGTTGAATGGCGGCGATTGTGTAAATCTCAGAAATAGCGATCAAAAATCGAAAAATGGACAAAGCGAAAATTTTGTGTTTAGTAGCGATTTCTTGATTTTTGATCGCTATTTCTGAGATTTGGATTTACACAATCGCCGCCATTTAACTTTATCTATAGATTCCGACCCTTTTCAACTTCCATTAATTTTTAGTTTCTGAGGGTTTGTCCAATGGAACCTTTTTGTTTACTTGGTGTAAGGAGTCAGCCTCAGAAGTATTGCACATTCCTTCTGAAACGCCCTGTATAGTCTAACAACATAGGCTACTGATTATTATTCTTGATGATATTGTAGCCTACTGTCAAACGTTATCAGGATGGTGTGTAGAATAACTCAAAACATGTGAGTTTTTTAGTGACTTTTCAACCCTAAAATAATACAACTTACGTACACGCGTACACGTGTGATAATTATGAATCATATTTCATAACACGGTGGATGTCGGTCGCTACATTATTGTTATTGTTGGATATTTTTAGTTTAGTTTGTATATTTTTTTTAAAGATTTTTTTGATTGCTTGTCGGATCACATCTTATCCACGCTCGTGTGTGCGTTTCTTAAAATTTTGCGCCCGCCAAAATTTTGCGCCCTAGGCCTGTGCCTAGTGGGCCTAATGGGAAATTCAGTACTGGTCTTAACACACTACCTATTGATTATAGGCAACTAGGCTACTTCGCAAGGTTTCCCTTCTTTGGGTGTTTGGCCTGTCGTTAGTGAAGACAGTCAGTCGTTTCCCATCTCTGGAGGGATAGTAAGTGATGCATTAAACACTGGCGGCTCGTGCGCACGATACAGGTGAAGTGCCCGTATATTTTACCGTAGAGCACTTCACCTTTTTCGTTGTTACGAGCCGCCAGTGACATTACAACAACTGATCAACTGGATGTTTTTCTAAAGTTTTCACTTGATTAGGGAAGCTAGCTTATTAGTCCAGTCAATAAAGCCTGTCCACACGGGTATAGAGTGCATGAAATTCTTCAATTCTGTCCGAATTGAACATATAGTATATGGAATAGAACCGCCTTTTAAAGCTGAAAACAATGAGCTATAGTTTGTTGAAATTCGTTCACTTTCACGAAAGTTAGAGATGTCCTTAGATTATTATCCTTGAAGGGTCCTTTCTACTGCAAATAGTCCAGATTTTGAGCAGTAAAATAAGTATTCTGATGAGGAATGATCTATGTAGACTACCAGACACTACTTTGAATATTGTTATTACTTTGTATGTATATTTTAGTATCAAAATATTGACAAAAACCACCTGAAGCTGAATTTGGAGGAATTCCATTCTTGGAAAAGTGATCCTTAAGCTTCCAAAAATAGGTCAAATATGAATATTGTTATGTTATTTGTTTACTTCTCATGCTCGAAAACTTTTAGGGTGAGGGTTTAGTGGATTTATTGTTATTTTATGAGTTACATCACATTTAAAAGCAGTAAAGACCATTTTTGGGGGATTTTTTAAAAAAATGTGAGTTTTGATCAAATGTAAAGAATTTTCTATTTGGCCGATTTCGTTTCTTTTTTTCAATTGACGCAGATTTTATTCCTCTTCAATTTCTAATCAGAGCACTTTTCTCTAGGATCAACCGTTTTCGGGTAATATGCGAAAAACTAAAAAATTGTACCTTCTATCCCCCCTCCCGCCCTATGCTCACCCTTCAGGTCCGGGGACTTTTAGTATGTTAACCTCCCAACTAGTCTAAACAAATCCCCGCGATCAAAAATTGGGGCATATTTCATGCACTCTATAATGCTTTATTGACTGGACTATTATCTTTTCTAAGGGTTTCTGCGCCGTCACTTGAGCTAGCTTATCTGCTCATGGTTGAGAGAATCAACGTGCTAATCACATGTAACCTCTATCCTGGTTTATGATTATTAACCTATGCTGTATAGTGAAGAGAATAAGAAACTGGCAACCAGCTGATAAGCCCAGGCCCTTCATGGACTGTTGAGCCATTGACAAACAAAAAAATAACAATAGAATATGAACACAATATACGATTATAATATTATTACTCCATCATGATTAATATCAATGTCAACAATTCACAATTCGCAATTAGTTGTATGGAGACAACACAAAGAAAATAAATCAGCTAAACTACGTGTTTCCTACTCAGGGCTACTTTTATCACTGTTTTTTATTTTAAATAATCATCAAAGTACCCCTTTAAATTTTTTTTTCAAATAAATAGATAAATAATTCAAAATTCAAGGGTACTTCGATGATTATTTAAAATAAAAGAACAACTACGTGTTTCTATTGTATCGTAGGCACATGTGCTTGTGTGAGTTTTGTAGTAATGGAAACTCACCTTAAGGAATACATTTGAATAGTAGATAAAGTTTTAGAGAATATTATAAAATAAAAATCTAGACTGATAGAATGAGCCGAAAGTTTGCTATACTGTAGGCTACTCTGTATAGCTCAGGTCAGGTTCAAAAGATACCTTTTATGCTTCTAGGGAAAAATATTTCACATTTTCCCCTCAATTCCTTCATCCCTCCTTTTTCGCCATTTCATTCTCCTTCCATTCTGCTTCCATTTTCCTCCCTATCTTCTCCCCCCTTCCTTTCTTCTTCCTTTCACCACCTGTCCGCTGTGATATTATTAGCTTCGTAAGTTTTCAGTGTTGACAGTTCTGGACCATTTTAACACATACGTAGCCTATATATACAGTGTATACAGATATATTCATTTGTGTTATAGCACTATGGTCTGGACACTATAATGGCTCACTGTCGTGTGATGTGGATGTGACACACCTCTTTTCATGCATTACCTATTATTGGTTGAAAATGTCACTTGACTGACGGTTGCCTTTCTCTCTCACTCTCTCTCTCTCTCTCTCTCTCTCCCTCTCACACTCTCTCTCTCTCTCTCTCTCTCTCTCTCTCCCCCTCTCACACTCTCTCTCACACTCTCTCTCTCACTCACTCTCTCTCTCGCTCTCTCTATCAATCTCTATTACTCTCTCTCACTCTCTCTCTATTCATCTAGATAATTTGATCAAGATAAAAAGATTGCCAATTATATATTTTTACAACGTTTTTATGCTATAAAATTTCCATGATTTTTGCGTTCACTTGTATTTTTTTGTTGATTAATTACTGAGTTGTACTAGTTACTGTATGTTAATTCTATTCCTGTATAGAGTTATAGCCTACTTTCTTTATTATTTGATTACAATCTAAGATTAGAAACTAAGCTGAATTGTTTTGTTATTATCTACATGAATAAAGAAATCTAAATCTCTCTCTTACTCTCTATTACTATCTATTACTCTCTCTTTCTCACTCTCTCTCACTCCCTCTCCCTCTCTCTCTCTCTTACTCTCTTTTCTCTTTTACTCTCCATTACTCTCTCTTACTCTCTATTACTATCTATTACTCTCTCTTTCTTACACTCTATTACACTCTCTTATTCTCTATTACTCTCTATCACTCCCTCTCACTCTTTCTCTCTCTCACTCTCTATTACTCTCTCTTACTCTCTCTCAATCTCTATTACTCTCACTTACTCTTTCTCTCTCTTACTCTCTTCTCTCTCTGCATTAGTAGACCAAGAAAAAAGCAAACAACAATTCAATCTCTCTCTTATTCTGGGAAACGAATAAGGTTCAGAAAATGACAATAAATAATTGTAAATAATCAAATAATTGTTGAATAAACTTCTCTCTTATTGCTATTTCAATATTAATATATAAAATGAAACATGATCTAAATGAACTAACAAGATGAACATGATCAAATTTAAGTCTAATATTAACATATGATTAAAAATAAATATCAATAAAATATTGAATATGATTGAAAACACAAGTTACAAATCTTATGTCTACCAACATGGATGTCCGAAACATGTTTGTGCTAAATATTTTTAAAGTTTAAAAGGGTATTTGATTCCTATTTTATTTATTAATTGATAAATATATTGATAAAACTGTAACCGTTTATTGATCTTTCATTTCTGTGCTTGCTGTTTGAATCACCATTTTGAAACGTTTGTATGAACCGCTAATCGGGGAGGGGCTTGTCTAGACCAATGGCAGACGTTCACTGTGATTGGTTCAAGCAACTGCCAATAGCAGTGCTAGACTGTTAGTATAAATACTACTGCTCTGCACTGGCGGCTCGTGCCCACGAACAGGTGAAGTGCTTTACAGATACGAGCACTTCACCTGTTTCGTGGGTACGAGCCGCCAGTGCTGCTCTGTACTTAATGCTTTAGTTAACTAGAGATTGATAATGGTGAAGCCGCGGAAATCCGAGAACAGGTGAAGTGCCCGTGTCTCTTACTGTACAGCACTTCACCTGTTTAGTGGGCACGAGCCGCTAGTTAAAATTATGTAGCAACCAAAACCGCTATCTCTATTTTCAAATAAATCAATGGTTTGACAATATCTTGCCTTCTCATTTAATACAGAATGTCACCTTCACAACTACACAACATAATAACATAATGGTCAGTCTTATTAAGAAAAAGAGGAATATAAAATTAAATTAGAAAATAGAAATTCAATGTAAGAGAGAAAAGACCACAAGAAACCACAAAAATAGTAGGAAGGGATGAATAGCAACAGTATAGTAAAGGGAAGATAAGAACAAAGATTTAGTAACAAGGAGAAAATAAAATGAGAAAATAATAGTGATTTTATTAAAGAGATAAAATAAAATGAAAATTATGAAAAAATGAAGCAGTGGAGGAGCAAGAAGAATTCAGATTCAGATTTGATCATATATGTAGGTTGCATGCTACAGTACATAGTTTTGAATTCTCTGCTATGAAAATGAAAAATGAAACGAATTATAGTCTGTCCAAGCAGAAAAGACCCTCTGGCAAGATGGGAGAATGACTCAAGCTCGGTCAATATTGGATCAAAAACTTTCAATTCGATCTCAAATTGTAGGAAACAATTCTATCTACTATATTAAGACCTTTTTATAGTTCTTGAACAAGTATTGACCAAGCTGGAGTCATTTTCCCATCTTGTCAGAGGGTTTTCTTTGCTTGGACAGACTATAAACAGTTCGCACTAGGTATAGATTGATTGATTGTTTATTTGAAGTGCTAGGGTCTGAAAAGACATTGTGTAATGTCTTTTGAGACATTGTGTAATGTCTTTTGAGACATTGCACAAAAAACAAGAAAAAATACAAAGCATGATAAATAATACATACCAAGTAGGTAATACTACATAGAAGATGAGGAAGAGAGATAGATAGAGGAAGATGGTATGATGTAAAGAGAGAAGAAGAGAGAGAGAGACCCAGAAAGCAGACACAAAAATAGTTTAGCGAACATGACTAACGTTTCAACGTTCAATGTTCGTTTTGGACGCTTTTGCCCAGAATATGATCAGGTTGACAAGAGTGACACATTTAGCATGCAAACTGAATAGCTATAATCTGTCCAAGCAAAGAAGACATTCTGGCAAGATCGGAAAATTACTCCAGCTCGGTCAATATTGGTTTCAAAATCATCATTTTGATCTCAAACTGTAGATCAGAATGTTTCCTAGAATTTGAGACCATGTTCATGATGTTTGAACTAATATTGACCGAGCTGGAGTCATTTTCCCATCTTGCCAGAATGCCTTCTATGCTTGGACAGACTGCAGTCGCAAATCAGAATATGGAATCAGAAAATAGAATCAGAATAGGGGGACCGGAATAGAAAACCAGATATTGAATCCGTAGATATGATGCTAGTGGTGAACTGGAAAAAAGTTTGGATACATTGAATCGGTGGATTTAATTCTGAAATATAATTATTATAAAAATGATATCTAGGAAATGAAATAGGATAAAGGTCTCTCTCTTAACATGGAGGTTTTTGATACAAAATAGAGATACTAAAGTCCAAAATTGATACGCAAAATTAATCTCCAACTCACTCATTCACACAGCACCCAAAAGATAACTGGACTTGAGGCCTCTTTATACGGCGGAATTTTGATACGCAGTAGTGATACAAGGATCCAAAATTGATACGCAATCTTACAGGAAGGAAGCTCATTTATACAAAATATTTGTAATTCTTCAACTTCCATTAACAAAAAATACAAATTTATGATTCCTTATCCAGTTATAACCCTTTTTTGTTAAAAAATGGCGTTTTCTAGCATATTTTTCCCAATTATCTCAATAACCATTAAAGTTACAAACTTGGAACTGGTTTCATTGAATTTCTCAGCTAATTTTACATAGGAATTGATTATTTTAGAACCTCTTTAAAGCCTCTAAAAATTAGAAAAATTAATATATTTTGAAAAATCTCAATTTTCCGCCATTGTTATCTCAGTAACAAAGCGTTTTTGGGGGTTGGTCTCATGACACTTCTTTGTCTACTTGGTGTAAGGAATCAGCTTGAGAAGTATTGCACATTCCTCCAGAAACACCCTGTATAGTGTGATAATATGATGACAGACTGTCATTGACAGTAGGCTATTAATAATTATAAATAAGAATCTCTATATATTGCTTTATAAATGGACTTCTGCAACTGCAAATATTGACCAATGTTCTAAATAGTAAACGAGATCCATTGAATGATTTTCGATTACAGTAGTTTTGACAGCGTTGTAGTTTATTATTTAGAGTGACTTGCATGTCATTTAGTACAGGATTTCAATACATGAAATGTGGGAAAATGAGAGATTTAACAATACTGTATAAATTCCATATCATAGATGATAATTCATAATGAGTTAGTTGAAAGCACTGGTCGGTGTGTAGTATGCATATTTGCAATATGAATGGTATTCATATACCATTTGGCATTCATACCGTTGAATATTACATGAATACCATATAGCATTCCAGATATAATCCTACGCCATAGGATTGAACCACTCAATCTGAATGTTTTAAGCATGATACCGATTATGTGAATAAATACAAAATGAATAGCATTTAGGATGATACATGTTACAGTCTGTTTAAGCAAAGAAAACATTCTGGCAAGATGGGAAAATAATTTCAACTCAGTCAATATAAGTTCAAAAATTGTTAATTTTGTTTTGGATTGTAGATATAAGGATGTTTCCTACAATTTGAGATGGAATTTGAAATTTTGAACCAATATTGACCAAGATGAAGTCATTTTCCCATCTTGCCAGAATATCTTCTTTACTTGGACAGACTATAAAAGCCGATTAGACCAATTCCAGATCATTTATTGATGGAGAGAGTGAGTTATATGACAGAGTGAGAGAGATTCAGATTCATTTACTTTAATCTTGTAGCCTATATTACAAAATAATAATAATAAATCGACATATCCCATAGTATGAGAATTAGTATAATACACCACTAGTTTAGAAAATGTCGTTTGGTTAAAATACGGAACTTTACCGCCGAAGCGATCAGCTGAGGCTGGAAATGTGAGTATTCGCGACGTCGCGAACGTTTTCGAAACGTGTTGTGTATTTGTGTTTTTGGTGCACTTTATGGAAAGGCTTATTAGAATAAGATGAAAGCGTTTTTATAAATACGACATACGAGTTCAACTTGCTGAATTCCATATTGGTAATTTCCGATTTTTTGTTTTAAAATGAATTCAGGCTTCTAATTTCAACGAAGGTTATCAGTCGCTGGAATCAATTTCTAATCAAAACAAAAGGTTATGTGTAGTTATACGGAACAAAAATTATTGTTTGAAGAAAATCATATGCAAAATCGTCTGGTGCAATCAGTTGGAAAATATTCGGAGTGTCGACTTACTGGTTCAGACGACCAATTTGCATGGAATGCGCTGCTAAGTCAACAGAAAATTTTGTTGACAGCTGATTTTTCCTATCTTGTACGGCTATAAGGCCCAAATATCAGCCGTTTATTCCGCACTAGTGTGGAAAATGAAGGCTTTCAAAGCCTGTCAAGTAGATCGAAACGGGCTACTCTCTATCAAGTGTACAAAAAAAATAATTACACTTATGCCGGGTTTTTCCAAGAATACTTAAACTTGAAGTACCCTCGAATTTTGATAGAACAGCTGACATTTTCTATGCTAAGGGCCGGTTTCTCCGAATACGTTTAACTGAAATTTTAGTTCAAACTATCAGCTGTCAGTGTATGGTCACTTTTATTAACTTGTGTTTCAATTGAGCCAGCTGATGGTTTAATCCAAAATTCAGATTAACTTTTTTGGAGAAACCGGCCCTTAGGCTGGCTCAATTGAAACACAAGTTAATAAAAGTGATCATACACTGACAACTGATAGTTTAAACTAAAATTTCAGTTAAACGTATTTGGAGAAACCGGCCCTAAGTATAAAAAATGTAAACTTGAGGGTCCCTGAGTTAACTGATTATAGACTATGGAGATTTGTAAAATGACTCAAATTAGGAATTCAATAAGTTCACGGTAATATAAAATGGGCTGTATCTACATAAAATGAAGGAGTTTAAACATATAAATGTCCATTTCGAAGAGGGCTGTTCAAAGATATCTCTCCCATTTACACTCAATCATGGGCGAATATTTTTCTGATCTATTCGACTACTAAGTAAGCAGAGGAGAGAGATAAATAAGAGGAAAATGTGGAATAGAAAAAGAGAGGGAGATAGTGAGAGAATAAGAGGACGAAATAGTGAGAAAGAGATAGATAGATAGATAGATAGATAGATAGATAGATAGATAGATAGATAGATAGATAGATAGATAGATAGATAGATAGATAGATAGATAGATAGATAGATAGATAGATAGATAGATAGATAGATAGATAGATAGATAGATAGATAGATAGATAGATAGATAGATAGATAGATAGATAGATAGATAGATAGATAGATAGATAAAATGACTTTATTTTACACTTTGTAAAAATTTACAAGAGTTTGTGGGCGAAGCTGAGGCACGCAAGCCCCCTCTTCCACTTAACCCCCAAAGAGAAAGTTGGAGAGAGAGACGAGAATAAAGAGAGAGAAGAAGAAAGAGAGGAATAATGAGCAATGAAATAGTGAGTGAGAGGGGAAATGAGATAACCATAAACGTCATGAGATGATCATAAACCTCATCATGATGATGATGATGATGATGATGATGATGATGATGATGATGATGATGATGATGATGATGATGATGATGATGATGATGATGATGATGATGATGATGATGATGATGATGATGATGATGATGATGATGATGATGATGATGATGATGATGATGATGATGATGATGATTATGATGATGATGATGATGATGATGATGATGATGATGATGATGATGACGACGACGACGACGATGATGATGATGATGATGATGATGAAGAAGAAGAAGAAGAAGAAGAAGAAGAAGAGAAAGAAAGATAGAAATATTCACCGTCAAGAGTGAATTCAATGAAAATTGAAGTGCAATGCATAGGCCTACTCTACATTTCATACGCTCCAACAGGGCTTATTAGGTATAGTCTGTCAAAGCAAAGAAGACATTCTGGCAAGATTAAAAATAACTCCAGCTCGGTCAATATTAATTCAGAAATAATCAATTTGGTCTCAAATTGTAGAAAAGAATGTTCTCTATAATTCAGGATCCGATTCATAGTTTTCGAATCAATATTGACCGATCTGGAGTCATTTTCCCATCTTGACGGAATGTCTTCTCTGTTTCGACAGGGCATAGGAGTGAGTGCATCCCATATTACAACGGAGTAATCCTCACATTCGCAATGCATTCTGGGATTGATAATTATGTCTAGCAGACATATAATATATATGTCTAGCAGTTATACAAGGATTGCTGGATATGTATAGCTATATGTATTCATGACAAGTACTGTATAAATGGATGTCTAGCAGACGTATGTATAGCTTGGTATTCCAAGCTATATATATTTTACACAGGTTAATTTGTGTCGGTATGCACCGGTACCTCTGAGAGGGAATAATGCTGCTTGAATTAATATTAACAAAACGTAATCATGATAAGAGCAGCAATATCGTTTTTGCTAAAGTTTTACTTGTGTTTTTCCCAGTTTTGTAATGTTTTATTATAAATTTATTTTTATTGAGGAAAAAGTTCGCTATTTTTCAACCTACTCACTCAACCTCCTCTGTAGTGAATAATTCCAATTTTTGTTGGAAAAATGGGAAAATGATGGCAAAAATACACAACTGAAAGCTTTTAAATCATTCTAAAACCAAGTTTTGAGGAGTCGAAATTTCATTGTATTTTTTGGGGGAGGACACCTGGACCACTCTCCTATTTTCTCCCTCCGTACCGGAACCTATTAATTTAACATATTTTATGTTATTTTAACAATAATTTATATTGTATTTATATATGTGCATGTGTATGTCTAGCAAACATATATTTAGATTAGCTGTAATACGTATCTATACATGATAAAGTCATGTTAATCATGTCAATACGTATCTATATATACGTAGGGTGTTTCAGGAGGAATGTGCAATACTTCTCAGGCTGATTCCTTACACCAAGTAGACAAAAAAGTTCCATGGGACCAACCCCCAAAAACGCTTTGTTACTGAGATAACAATGGCGGAAAATTGAGATTTTTCAAAAAATATTTATTTTTCTAATTTTTTAGAGGCTTTACTGAGGTTCTAAAATAATCAATTCCTATGTAAAATTAGCTGAGGAATTCAATGGAACCAGTCTGAAGTCTGTAACTTTAACGGTTATTGGGATAATTGGAAAAATATGCTAAAAAACGTCATTTTTTCAACAATAGGGGTTATAACTGGATAAGGAATCATAAATTTGTATTTTTGGAAGTTGAAGAGAGTCGGATTCTAAAGAAAAAGTTAAACGGCAGCGATTGTGTAAATCTTCCCCAAATCTCAGAAATAGCGATCAAAAATTGCAAAATCGCTACTAAATACAAATTTATCACTTGTGCTATGTTTTGTCGAATTTTGCGATTTTTGATCGCTATTTCTGAGATTTGGGTAAGATTTACACAATCGCCGTCATTCAACTTTTCCTTTAGAATCCGACTCTCTTCAACTTCCATTAATGAAAAATACAAATTTATGATTCCTTATCCAGTTATAACCCCCATTGTTGAAAAAATGACGTTTTTTAGCATATTTTTCCAATTATCCCAATAACCGTTAAAGTTACAGACTTCAGACTGGTTCCATTGAATTCCTCAGCTAATTTTACATAGGAATTGATTATTTTAGAACCTCAGTAAAGCCTCTAAAAAATTAGAAAAATAAATATTTTTTGAAAAATCTCAATTTTCCGCCATTGTTATCTCAGTAACAAAGCGTTTTTGGGGGTTGGTCCCATGGAACTTTTTTGTCTACTTGGTGTAAGGAATCAGCCTGAGAAGTATTGCACATTCCTCCTGAAACACCCTGTATATGTGCATGTGTATGTCTAGCAAACTTATATATAGATTAGCTATAATACGTATCTGTACATAATATAGTCATGTTACTCATGTCAATACGTATCTATATATATCTATATAGTCATGTTCAGCAGACTGTATATAGCTAGATGTTTAGCAGACGTATACGTATACCTATACATTTCCAACTATATGTGTATGACTAGTATATGTATAGCTGGGAATCTAGGAGACATGTATGTTTATAGCAACCGTATATAGTTATACATGCAATAGTGGCATCCCCATGATAATTATTAATGCGGATTTGGAATCAAATCTAGTCGGCAGACTGGCTTAACTCAGCGGTCTGATTTATTCCAAGCTGGGATTCTGAATGCAATCTATGCGAGTGGGGTAATGAGATTGCTATGTGATGGAATCCGCGGTTTAAACTCACTGTCATGTAAAACAGGGAAGTTGCTCAATACAAGTCCTGTAATACAATACTGTAGAGGCGGAAAAAATTCAAACTCAAATTCAAAAAGTCAAAATTTACTAGGCTATTGTTCTAGGTCATCTTTCATCTTAATTTATGATATCTTAGTATTATTGTATTGTGATTATCAAATGGGTCTAAATTCAAATATTATTAGAATAAATTTTAATTAAAATTGTGAAACTAAAATCTACCTGTTTCTTCCATCAATATATTATTACTAGCCGGCAGGCCCGCTTCGCTCGCCTTCTCCGACTAGACTGGGGGGCTCCGACCCCTGGACCCCCGACAGTATCAGCAGTGTCAGTGAGACAAATAGGCTCGCTTTGCTCGCCTGCCGTTAGAAAGATACATCAATACGATGTTA
Source organism: Sogatella furcifera (assembly GCA_017141385.1). NCBI lineage: Eukaryota > Metazoa > Arthropoda > Insecta > Hemiptera > Delphacidae > Sogatella > Sogatella furcifera. The sequence continues at coordinate 14,763,209 of CM029558.1, read as the reverse complement.
TTGGAAATAGAAGAGAGAAAAAGTCAATGTATAACACTTCTTCCCCTTTCACCATTTCCATCTTCTTTTCCTTCTTGCTCTCTCATCCTCTTTTTCTCTTCTCTTTCTCCTGCTTTTTTTTCTTCTTCATCACCCTCTATTATTCCTCTTCACACAAGATAGATCGAAAAAAGCGCCGTGACACGGCAATAAGAGTTGCAGCTAATAAGCGCTCATCAGTCCATCATTCTCTCCCATTCACTCACTCTCTCTCTCTTTCTTTCTATCTTTCTCTTTCTCATTCCTCAAACTTCATCATTCTTACTTACCCTATCAATCTCTCTCTCGTTCACTTCCTCTCTATCCTGATGTCTATAATTTTCTCTCTCTCTCTCTCTCTCTCTCTCTCTCTCGTGGTTAAGTGGTAGAGTGGTCATTACTGTCCAAACTTCGCCACGTCATTAAAATAAAGAAGTCATTCTATTCTATTCTATTCTATTCTATTCTATTCTATTCTATTCTATTCTATTCTATTCTATTCTATTCTATTCTATTCTATTCTATTCTATTCTATTCTATTCTATTCTATTCTATTCTATTCTATTCTATTCTATTCTATTCTATTCTATTCTATTCTATTCTATTCTATTCTATTCTATTCTATTCTATTCTATTCTATTCTATTCTATTCTATTCTATTCTATTCTATTCTATTCTATTCTATTCTATTCTATTCTATTCTATTCTATTCTATTCTATTCTATTCTATTCTATTCTATTCTATTCTATTCTATTCTATTCTATTCTATTCTATTCTATTCTATTCTATCTCTCTCTCTCACTCTCTCCCTCTATACAAGGCCAAGTGTTAATGGAAAGGATATCCTTATTATCCTTTCCCAAGAATGGACATATATATGTCTAAACTTCGCCTTTTCAATTAGATAACTTACACTCCTTATTCATTTTGCAGAACCTCCAATTTAAAATTTGTATAAATTTTGCATTCATTACATCACCGTTTCCGTATTTTTACTAGAAGTCTCTATTGTGTGAAATTTATAGGATAATTTGTTTTACTCATTTATATTACAATGTATAATCTAAGCCGAATTTTGTTATCTAATTGAATAAAGAAATCTCATCTAAAAATCTAATCTAATCTCCTGCTTTTTTCTTCTTCATCACCCTCATTATTCCTCTTCACACAAGATAGATTGAAAAAGCCATGACACGGCAATAAGAGTTGCAGCTAATAAGCGCTCATCAGTCCATCATTCTCTCCCATTCACTCTCTCTCTCTCACTCACTTTCTCTCTCTCTATCTCACCTCTCTTTCTTTCTATCTTTCTCTCTCACTTTCTTTCATTCCTCAAACTTCATCATTCTTACTTACCTATCACTCTCTCTCTCTCTCTCTCTCTCTCTCTCTCTCTCTCTCACTTACTCTCTATACTGATGTCTATCATTCTCACTCTCTCTCTCTCTCTCTCGCTCTCTCTCTCCCTCCCTCTGAATTCGAGAGTGACATCAAGTGGCTGGTGATTGGCTTCAACAGTCCAATAAGAGGTCACTCGTCCCAACGTGGATGAAAATCCAATCCAATATATTACACACAGCACTACCACACCACTCTTGGTTTTAATCTTTTTCCAACTTTCCCGCACTTTTCCACGCTCTTTTCTTCTCAATCTCACTGTTTCTCACTCTTTTTTAAACTCGCTTCATTCCTATTTTCACCAACTCCACATCGGAAATAAAAATACTTATTTTATTCAGCGTATGGTACTCAAGTCTATCCAAGCAAAGAAGACCCTCTGGTAAGATGAGAGAATGAATCAAGCTCGATCAATATTGGTTCAAAATTTAACAATTCTATCTCAAATTGTGGGAAACAATTGTATCCACTCTTGAGACTAAATTTATAATTCTTGAACAAATATTGACCAAGATGGAGTCATTTTCCCATCTTGCCGGAGGGTCTTCTTTGCTTGGACAGAATATACGACACAAATCTTCATGTCATGTAACACATATCAACGATGAAGTCATCTTAGTTAAAAATTTTAAAAGGATGAACACAGAATAGAGAAATTTTTCAAATGGAAATATTGAATACAAATGATTACAATTAAAATTTATCACGGTTTCAGGCAAGACAATAAAATTGTTCCGTGATGTTATTACACATTTTTAAGACAGTTTCTACGGAAGTACTAAGCTTGAAGGTTCTTAATAGAAAAGATTATATTATGAATGAATAAATACAAATTTATGCCAGGAAATACAAGGTGTTTCAGGAGGAATGTGCATTGTATAACTATACTTCTCAGGCTGATTTGAGACTTTTGATTGCCATTTCTAAGATTGGGGTTAGATTTGACATCAAAAACCTTGTAATTGATCATTATTCACCCTTACTGATGAGTTATAATAATAAACCATCAATTCATGCTTAAAAACGTTTGAATTCGTATGTTGAACTTTTTTATAGTAGTTCTTTTACGGAGTCGTGACGAGATCAGCTTTCATTTTAATTCAAAATAATTTAATTGTAATTAGTTTAACGTGATCTTTGGTTAGATTTGCTTCAACGTAATTTTTGGATGGTTTAAATTTCTAGAATTGGAACAATACAAGTCTTCTATCTAATCGTATCCCATGAGCCCCCACAATACGATTACCATGTACAATAGGCAGCCAATAAGAAGCCTCATGAGAAAATTCAAATTTGGCGCGCTCAGGTCAGTTGAGCTGTAAAGTTGGCAAGTGTCCAAGTCTTGACCTCTTGAGGGGCAACAAGTTGTTTTCCCCAAATTATTGGTTGGTTCCCCAAGGAATTCCAGGGTGAACATAAACGGGGGGAGCCAAGTCCAGGGGGGAGAAAGGGGAAGAGGATTCAGAGAGAAAGTAAACTCAACTACCCTCTAATGAAGTGTTCCAAAATGGCTGACTGACAGGAAATTGGTGGTTGTTTGAAACAACACTGGGGTGTCGATAGATATAGTCTGTCCAAGCCAAGAAGACATTCTGGCAAGATGGGAAAATGACTCCAGTTATATCAATATTGGTTCAAAAATTATCAACATTGTCTCAAATTGTAGGAAACATTCTGGTCTACAATTTGAGACCAAATCGATGATTTTTGAACCAATATTGATGGATCTGGAGTCATTTTCCCATCTTGCCAGAATGTCTTCTTTGCTTGGAAAGACTGTAATATTGTTGTGAATTAGTGATAACATCCTGTTTCGGCTTAGAAATTAGTGGGATCTTTGTAACTAAGTTCATAACTTGGACAATCTATAGAAATTGCAAAATTATATACAGTGTTGATACTGGTTAAAAGCGTTCATAACAGTAAGTGAGATATCAACACTGTGTAGTGTAATACGTGTATAGAGAAGACCCTCTGGAAAGATGGGCAAATGACTTCAGCTTGGTCAATATTTGTTCAAGAATTATAAATGTGAAGATCGAAATAGAAGATCGAATTGTTTCCTAAAATTTGAGATCAAATTGATAATTTTTGAACCAATATTGACCAAGCTTGAGTCATTTTCCCATCTTGCTAGAGGGTATTCTCTGCTTGGACAGACTGTAATAAGTTGTAATAGTTCAAGTGTAATTAGTGTAGTACCTATTTTTTCGTCAGCCAACATCCTTTTGTGAAATTTCTCGATTTTCATGTGAGATCAAGCCATTTTTACACTGCAGATTTCTGATACGCAGTAGTGATACAGAGTACAAAATTGATACAGGAAGGAAGCTCGATGATACAAGACATTTGCAATGCTCATGGATCGCTCTCATATTGTAGATAGGCTGAATCTATTATCAAATCATTAAACTCTTCGGGAGTATTGAAATTCAGTTTAGGTATTTTTGAAGTTAATAAAAAATAATTATAAAACACTTGGTTTTAGAGAGCCAATAGTTATTTCCCCTCGATTTTCAGCATTTCATAAAATGAGCTAACCGCACTCAGCAACTATTTTTGTTGCAAATAAATATTTGAGTCACATGAGCTTCCTTACAATACGTATTTTTTTCTCAGGGCTACTGTATTTATCAAAATGTTGAAAAAATGAAAATAAATAAAAATATTTTCAAAAGGGTACTTTGAATTTCATTATTTTAACATTTTGAGCTTTCTAATGCCATGTTTACACCGGAATGTTGATAACATTTGTTAATAACTTCTGTGAATAACGTATTATTATATTGACTCATATAATTTTTATATAACTGATTATTTTAAAGTTATTAACAAATATTATTAACATTCCGGTGTGAACCGGATTGCGTATTCGTTTAAAACATTAGAGGCCTTCACACAATCTAAACTTATTAAGCCCCCTTTTCCATTTCTTCCATAATTTCCACATTTAACAACTACTGTACAATAGATACATTGAAAAGTCTTAGAATTCATAGTTTCTATGACAAAATTCAACCAATTCATTCATATTGAACGGTATTACACGATAATAGTTCTATGATCATATGGAAAGAGATAAAAAAATGAATTCGTATTTTCATCTCTTTCCATATTATCAGATATTATATTATGATAATGAAAATATTATCGTGTGATACCGGCCTTACAACTCAAGTCATCTTAGAGCCGGTATTACACGATAATAGTTCTATGATCATATGGAAAGAGATGAAAATATGATTTCGTATTTCCATCTCTTTTCATATGTCCAGATATAATCATAGAACTATTATCGTGTAATACCGGCCTAATGCAAGAAACATTGAATTGAACAACATGGTCAATACTACAGTGACTATATAAGACAGTGTGGCCATCTGGCGGGGATCGCCATTTTGTTCTCATTGGCTTATATGGGAGCAAAACTTATATTATCATATATCTTTGAAGATATTCATTTTAGCTACACCTCAGCGTCAGTGAATTTGAAGAAGGAACTTACCTTAATATTTTTACACAGTTTAGAAAACTTGAATAGTCACTGTAGTCAATACCATTTAATTGCATCGTGAGAACATATAGCTCAATATGGAAGGTAATACCGAACTTCAGAGTGCGATGTGTATGATTTCTTTGAGTCGATTCCACCCAACCATTAAACCTAAGCTTCAGCTCTGTTAATTGCAGGAATTTGGGTAAATGATCGGATGGTAACCCGAAAGCGACTATAGTCTGCCCAAACGAAAAAGACATGCTGGTCAGATGAGAGAATGACTCCAGCTCGGTCAATATTGTTTCAAAAATTACATATTCAGTCTCAAATTGTACGATCAGAATGGTTTCTACGATTTTACATTGAATTCGCAACTTTTAAATCAATATTGACCGAGCTGGAGTCATTTTCACATCTTGCCAGAATGTCTTCTTTGCTTGGACAGACTGTAGCGAAAGTATGATGAACTACTATGAGAAAGCGCAGCGAGACACGAGAAAAACTCATAAAACAGTGGAAATGTTGCTGGAAGTGCTTTGGAGAAAGAAAGAGAAAGACAGAGAGAGAGAGTGAGAGAGAAGAGAGATAAAAGAGAAGAGGGTAAGAGGTAAATAAGAACAGGAGAGAACCGCATGTCAGAAACGCTTGTTATTGATGTTCATTTTACACGTTAAAAACGGAGAATTTTTCGTTTAAATTCTCACACTTTCTCACTCTCAGTCTATCTCTTTCTTCCTCCTTTTCTCTTCATCATTCTCTCTTAATTTCTTCCTCTCTTTCTAACTCCTTTTCTATCCATAATCCTCCCTTCCACTCATTCATTTACCACTGGCGGCTCGTACCCACGAAACAGGTGAAGTGCCCGTATCTTTTACTGTACAGCACTTCACCTGTTTCGTGGGCACGAGCCGCCAGTATCGTTTACTCTACTTCTCAATAATGATGTTTCTGTATACCGTTTGAAGTTGTGAAATTTGTCAGAAAAATTTTGAAAGCAGACACTTACTACACTAAAATCTATACTTGTTCGAAAGTTATTTAAATAGAATAGATATTCAGGTGAAATAGAGATTCAGGTACCGATATATATATAATATACATTTATTCAATCAATAAAATACAAACATGAGTACAACAGGCATAATGCCCGAAACTGTTCCTCAACCAATTTATGATAAAAGTCCAAATTAAGGTTATGTCATTTAGTAAAATTCCAAACTTATTTTTACCACCGAAAGAAAAGACAAACAATTTTAAATTCGGAAATAGTTTACACCAAAGTTCCTAGAAAAACACCAAATAAATGATTCACTAAGTTTCAACGTTTTGAATTAAAACAATATGTTGATAAGATATCGGGAAGGGCAACCGGTCCTCTGATTCAATAATTTGCCGAATTAGAGAATTGAACATTTTTAAATCGAATCAGTTAGGCCTACTCCTCAAATCTTATAATATGTATTGGAAATGAGAATTTAAATTTGAGGTTATTTTAAATAATTGATAAATAAAATGAATAAATCAAATACCTTTTTTTAAAACTTTGAAAGTATTATTTCTCACAGACATGTTTCAAGCATAAGCCCATTTTCAATGTGACTGAAATAATACTAGTATTATTACATTGAAGATGGGCTTAAGCTCGAAACATGTCTGTGAAAAATGATACCTCCAAAGTTTTAAAAAAGGGTATTTGATTTTTCCATTTCATTTATCAGTATGTATTGGTTATGTTAGATAAAAAAGTCCTCTGCAAGTGGTACAAGTACATTACAAGTACTCTACAAAAGTAATCCACAAGTCCTCAACAAAAAACTTACAAGACTTGTAAACTTGTATAACTACAAGGCCATGAGAGAAGGTAGGTTGAATGGAAAGAAAACATATTATCTAAATACAGATTCATTAAGAAACGTCATACCGTTTTCATTGCTATAGTCTGTCCGAGCAAAGAAGACCCTCTGACAAGATGAGAAAATGACTCCAGCTTGGTCAATATTTGTTCAAGAATTATAAATGTGATCTTGATAGTGGATCAAATCATTTCCTACAATTTGAGATAAATTGATAATTTTTGAACCAATATTAACCGAGCTCGAGTCATGTTCTCATCTTGCCAGAGGGTCTTCTTTGCTTGGACTAACTATACATCATTATCAATCTCTTGTAAACTAAAACTTGAGGTAAATAGCAGCAGTAGCTATTGGTAGACGCTTGAACCAATCACAGTGATCGTCTGCCATTGGCCCAGACAAGCCCCTCCCCGATAAGCGGTTCATATAGCTCCACCATACACAATCGGGGAGGAGCTTATCTAGGCCAATGGCTGACGTTTTCTGTGATTGGTTTCACCAATAGCAGTGCTTGACTGTTGGTATCAATACTGCTATGCCTCCATTTTAGTTTTAGATAACCAGAAATTGATAATGTATAGCAGCTGAAACAAGTAACACGATTTCTAATAAAATAATTTTTTAACAATATCTGGTTTTCCATTTGATATCACTGGCGGCTCGCACCAACCCTCGAAACAGGTGAAGTGCTGTACAGTAAAATATAGGAGCACTTCACTAGATTCGTGGGCACGAAGTAGCCAGTGTTTGATATATATAACTGAAGACTATCCAATGAAAGAAGAAATTCTGGCAAGATGAGAAAACAAATTCATCTCGGTTAAAATTGGTTCAAAAATAGGAAATTTTACCTCGAATTGTAGATTGGAATGTTTTCATCAATTTGAAACCAAATTGATAGTATTTAAACCAATTTTGAACAAGCTAGAGTCTTTTTCCCATCTTTCCAGAATGTCTTCTTTGCTTGAACAGATCCGCCAACGTATTCAAGGCAGAATTCCACAAAATTTACACACATGCCAGTAGGGAATTTTATACTTGAATTTTGAACTAATATAACACAACAAGAGCAAACATTTTACACCCATTTTGAGTTCGGTAGTAAACATGTATTACAGAGAATATGCTGTCATTCGAACAGGGGGGTGAGAGTAGGAATAGAAGCTTAGGAGTGTCTAAGAAGAAGAAGAAGGAGAAGAAGAAGAAGAAGAAGAAGAAGAAGAAGAAGAAGAAGAAGAAGAAGAAGAAGAAGAAGAAGAAGAAGAAGAAGAAGAAGAAGAAGGAGGAGAAGAAGAAGAAGAAGAAGAAGAAGAAGAAGGAGGAGGAGGAGCAGAAAGAGGAGGAGAAGAAGAGGAAGAAGAAGGTGGAGGAGCAGAAAGAAGGAGGAGGAGAAGAAGAGGAAGAAGAAGAAGACGAAGAAAGTAGGAGGAGAAGAAGAAGTAGAAGAAGAAAAGGAAAAGAAGAAAAAGAAGGTGAGGAAGAAGAAGATGATGAAAAAGAAGAAGAAGCCAAAGAATAAGAAGAAGAAGAAGAAGAAGAAGAAGAAGAAGAAGAAGAAGAAGAAGAAGAAGAAGAAGAAGAAGAAGAAGAAGAAGAAGAAGAAGAAGAAGAAGAAGAAGAAGAAGAAGAAGAAGAAGAAGAAGAAGAAGAAGAAGCCGAAGAATAAGAAGAAGCCGAAGAATAAGAAGAAGGAGAAGAAGAGGAAGAAGAAGAACAGGATGATGATGATGATGAAAAGAAGAAAAAGGAGGATAAGGAGAAGAAGAAGAAGGAGAAGAAGATTATGGTGAATAAGAAGAAGAAGAAGATGAATAAGAAGAAGGAGGAGAGGAAGAAGAAGGAGAAGAAGAAGAAGAATAGAATGTGTCAGTTGTATTTTATTCCGCCACGACTACGCGAGTGATGAAATGGCAAATGGGTGTGAAGAAAATCCTTGGAGATTTTCCGGGTGGGAGGAAAGATGGTAGAAGAAAGAAGAAGAAGAAGAAAAAGGAGAAGTAAGTATGGGTAGTCATAAACACCAGTCATAAAAAAGGGAGAAACCTGAACAATAAAACAATAAATCCCACCTAGCGCCTACTCAACCTTTAATATATCTTGCCGCCCATGCCCGCGTATGCCCAAGCAAAGAAGACATTCTGGCAAGATGGAAAAATGACTTCTCCTCGGTCAATATTAGTTGAACAATTAATCACTTGATCTCGAATTGTAGGAATCATTTTGATCCACAATTTGAAACCAAATTGATAATTTTTGAACAAATATCGACCGTTCTGCAGTCATTTCCCCATCTTGCCAGAATGTCTTCTCTGCTTGGTCAGTCTATTCTACATATGTATATGATATGGTTCTATATAAACCAATCATATAATGTATTCTGACCTGCTAAACCTAAAGCTTAAAGCTTACCTAATGTTATGTACTTTCATATGCTTTTTTATGTGATGGAATGTTTTAAAGTGCGAAGAATACGGAGAGGAATAACAGGGAGAAGAAAGAGAAGGTGATGAATGATGTTGAAAAGGAGAAAGTGATGATTTAAAAGAGAAAAAAAATGGTGAATAGTAGGAGAGAGCGGATAACTGGAAAAAAATAACAAAATGTTTTAGGAATGCGATATTGATAGAAATTATGATATATACCTATAGTCCGGCAATCTAAGTTGACTGTTTTTCTCTTCACCCGGGAAATAGCTGCGTTGCCAATTTGTGTGAAACTGGAACATCTTCAAATTCCCGATTAAACCCCATATCTACACGTAGAATTTTATTCTTGATATGCCAGTAGTATTAAAAAAGTTCCTGGGTAGAAGGATTCAAAGGAAATTTGATTTTTTTTTAATTTAAAAATCACGAAAATATTACTTTCTTTTGTATATCACTTCTCCTACAATCATGGGTTGTAGTATAATGAAGTTTTTTGTATCAAAATGACAAGGAGAGTTCAAGCTTTCTAATGGTTTTTGAATTTTCTATATCTTACCAAAAATTGTGTTCCAATTAATGAATATGTTTGTGAATGTCGAGTCTACTCGAACAGAAAACATGGAATTTTCGATGATCTAGAAACTTTTTGTTTGAGAAGATAAGAGGGTGGTGAACTAGAATGTTGTTCAAAAACAATTGAAATTATTTTTCCAAATGTCGAGAATAGTCGGAAGAACGTAATTTGGCCTCTCAAGAGTTTCAAAGTAAGAAGAGCGGTATATGCATGAATCATTGTATGTTAAAGATTGGAGTTATTGAAGCTAATCGACCTGGATGTTTGAGCTGCGAACAGCTGATTTATCATAGAAAGAGTGATTTTCACAACACCGCGTGATTTTTCCGAAGCTATGCTGTCACTTTTAACATTCAGTTGAATGTGTTTGCGTTAGGAGAAGTTTCAATTTCACGCGAAATGACAACGTAGTTGTCAACTTTTCGTCAATTTAGATTGCGCCGACTATAGTAACAATACACTGGCGGCTCGTACCCACGAAACAGGTGAAGTGTTGTACAGTAAAAGATACGGGCACTTCACCTGTTTCGTGGGCACGAGCCGCCAGTGTAACAATATGATGTAATAAACATGAGACCTGAGGAAGACAAAAGAAGAATGTGGAAAAGGTATGGAAACTGAAAGGAAGAGAAATTGAGAGAATAAGAGAAGACGGAGACGAAAAAGGAGGTCAAGGAACAGAAGAAGGTGAAAGGAAGAACGGAGGCAAGAAACTGTGATAAAAAGTAGAATGAGGGGGAAGACTTGTGAAAAAAGTGATTCGATCAGGAAATGAGTGTTTGAAGGACAAAGAGAAATAGAAACAGGAAAAGGAACGAAAGGGAAGAGGATCCTGAAATAAGGAGGAAAATGGATAAGGATGAATAGAATTGTCATGGGAAATGTAGGCTATATCGAGATAAAATGGATTAAAAAGAAGAGGAGAAGAAGAAGAAGAAGAAGAAGAAGAAGAAGAAGAAGAAAAAAAGAGGAGGAAGAAGAAGAAGAAGAAGAAGGACAAAATAAGATGAAAGAAGAACACAAAGAAGAAGAAGAATAAGAGAAAAAAAGAAAAAAGGAAGAAGACCAAAGAAAACAAAAAATATATATATCCAATATAAATTGTCTAGTATATGGCTAGTATAATGGTTCCTATGGGCTTGAGAAGTTTCTAGCCTTATGCAGTCTCTCGAGGATCATGAAACTTCATTTTTATTGTTAAACAGGGTTGAGAATTTTTACACCTTTGAATTTTTTATTATAGGTCTATTCTAGCACTGCGAAGTATTGAGATCTGCATTTTTGCATAGAATAGGAATGTCTCTTCCCATAAGTAGGTTTTCAAGAGTGTAAGTTCAATAATTCCGTGTAGACTGATACCTACTTTAAGTGTTTTCGACAGCGCAGCTTGAGCTGCCGCTTGCATATACTAAGGTATACCCTCTGGCAAGATGGGAAAATGACTACAGCATAGTCAATATTTGTTCAAGAATTATCAATTAGATCTCAAATTGTAGGTAACAATATTGAACAAGCTGGAGTCATTCTACCACCTTGCCAGAGGATCTTCTTTGTTTCGACAAACGATACCTTCAGAAGTTCTATTTATAAACTACTAGCCGGCAGGCTCGCTTCGCTCCGCCTGGACCCAAGACAGTATCAGCAGTGTCAGTGAGTCAAACAGACTCGCTTCGCTCGCCTGCATAACCTCTGTCAGTGTAAGCTGAGACAAACAGGCTCGCTTCCTCGCCTGCAAATTCGGTTTCAGAAGGGAAGGACACAGCATTTCTAGACCTAATCTGGACCTGTTTACCAAATTTCAACATTTTCCACCAATTTATTCTCGAAAAATCCAAGAAAAACTCCGAAAAATAGTAAAACGCTAATATTTAGCGTAACCTTGGGAAGTATATCGGACATAGTTTGAAACTTGATTCAATATCTTCCAAATTAGTTCATCTATAAACTCGCTGAACCATTGAATTAACAGTTAGGATTGGTCGTATCAAGGTGGAAGATATGCAACCCGCAACACATCTACAATTTTATAAACCTGATTACTGGCGTAATCTTGAACGGATTTCAAAAATATTTTACACAAAATTTCTAGACCTTATCTGAACCTGCCCACCAAATATCAACATTTTCTACCAATTAGTTCTCGAAAAATGAGGGAAAACGCCGAAAAACTCTAGAAAAACTGAAATATTTGGCGTATCCTTGAAAGTTTTTAAAATCCGTTCTTAGCGCGCGTCTAAACGTCCAACTGAACATGCCTGCCAAATTTGAACGCATTCGTTTCAGTTGATTTTTAGTTCTGGTGATGAATGAATGAATGAATCAATGAATCAGTGCCATTTCGCTTTTATAGATATAAATTATTTATTTCTTCAATGTATGCTTTCATTAGAGGGGAGACCTAAAGGGTTGTTCCACTTCACAATATTAAAACCTCATTCTCACAAGTGAGAATATGAAAAACCATGTGAGTTATAGTTCTTTAGAAATAGTCATTTCAAAACAAAAATTTTCGATTTATAATAAACTATAAGGATATGTTACAGGTGATTATGTTAACTTCTGGGTTAACTGAAGATTTGAGTAACAATGAAAAACATTGTAATCCCATTTATAACTAAATGAATTATAGCCCAGATAATAGTTTATAGCACTTATGAGACCAGTATAATTCATCAACTTACAACTTCAAAAATGCCAATGTCATCAGAAAGTTGAACGCTGAGCATGATGGTAGTTTGCGAGTAGATTATTCACTGTCCCCGCGAAAGCAGATTTTTCGCATTAGATACATAGTCCATCCAAACAATGAAGACATTCTGGCAAGATGGGAAAATGACTCCAGCTCGTTCAATATTGCTTCAAAAATTATAAATTTAGTCTCAAATTGTAGATTGGAATGTTTCCTACAATTTGAGATGAAATTTATAATTTTTAAACCAATATTGTCTGAGCTAAAGTCATTCTCCCAACTTGCCAAAATGTCTTCTTTGCTTGCACAGACTATACCCTTATCGTAGCTAGTAATTTACAGTAAAAGTGGCCAAATTTATGACAGACCATTTCATGACACTAACTTGATGTTAGAACTGATTTATTTACGACAGTTAAACTTGATGTGAGTTTTGGAATTTTAGGCTACTGTAGCCTACTCAATGTACTCATGTTATTTCACTCACAATTGAATTTCGTGACAATATTGTATGGATGTATTCTCATGCTAATCATCCATTCATCAATGATAACAATAAAATTAAATGTTGAGTGGAATAGGGTACTCTCATTAATAAACTTCGTAAACAGAACTTTTGTAATGTTAAACTGTTAAAAGATAAGGTCATTATCCATCTATCGCGCAGAATGAAGTAGGCCTATTAAGAATGCATGAAATTACCAATAGTCTGGGTGCCAATTAGGGCAACCTTTTTTTGTGGTATTTCGATGATTTTTTGATCGATTATTATAAATTTTGATGTGTAGATTCCGAATCCGAGTGATGCCAAGCTGTAAACGTTGAGAATTTTTTGTTATTCAAGATGGCGGCCAAAATTTCTGTTCCATTTCTAGTCTCCACGATTTTTGTCAAAACGAAGCGTCGGACGAGAAAATTCATTTCTATCTTTTTTTTAGTATTTTAAATTTCCAAGAGAATTATACCTCAGAGAATCTCATTATCTAATTCATTTCTCTATCTTCATCATGAACCGAGCTATGATTTTTCAAAAAAGATGTCAATTTTCAAGAAAAACGATAATTTGAGTATTTTTAGTTTTTGTTTGCTCAGATCTTCTGACATATTCATTTTTAATATTGTTTCTTAATAATTGGCCTTTTCAGTATGACTTCCAATCATTATAAAGCTTCCAAAGAAAAATCAAGAGAATACTCCAATCTAAATAGAGATAGAAAATAAGAGAACATGATGAAAAAAAGAAAAATGAACTGAAAAAAGCAGTAGATGTATGAGAGTTTTTCCAACCGAGACTAGAAAACAGTCTGAGAGCCGCATGTCGAGCAAATTTTTTCCACTCTAAATTTTCACGGAGAGCCAAGCATTGAAAAGTGCCAACAGCCTTTCCTACTGACGGCTGACATGTTGACTTAGTGAACCGTGATGTGTGGTTAGCAGCCGGAGGAGGAGGAGGAGGAGGAGGAGGAGGAGGAGGAGGAGGAGGAGAAGAGTGGTGGAGGGGGAGGAGGGGGAGAACAGGAAGAATAGAGGAAGAGAAGGATGATGGTGATGATGATGATGATGATGGAGAAGAAGAAGGAGAAGAAGAAGAACAGGGTGAAGGCGGTAAAGGAGAAAGAGAAGTGATATGAGCAGTAGGAGGAAGAGGAGGAGGAGAAGGAGGAGGAGGAGGAGGAGGAGGAAGAGGAAGAAGAAAAGAGGAAGAGAATGATGATGGAGAGAAGGAAGAGAAGGAGGAGAAGAAGGAGAAGAAGAAGATGAAGAAGAAGAGGAAGAAGAAGATACGAAGAGGGAGGAGGAGAGGGAGGAGGATGAGAAGGAGAAGGAGAAGGAGGAGGAGGAGGAGGACTGGGAGGAAAGGATGAGGAGATTTTGGTAGAATAAGATAGTAAGAGAGGGGAATAAAGATGTTGATGATGATGATAATGAAGGAAGAGGAGTAACAAGAGGTAGAGGTGGGGAAGGAAAAGCAGAAGAAAAAGAGCAATGAAGAATAATAAGAATGGAAGAAGAAGGAAACAAGAATTTTCAAATGTGAAGAGAAACAGAGGATTATAAGGATGAAGGGAAGAAGGAGAAAGAGGGAGAGTAAGTGGATAAGGGGAAGAAGGACCAAAAGAGAATAGCAAAAAGTAGAGAAAGTAGAAGTCAGTAGGAGGGAGAGGAAGTGGAGAAAGAATAGCAAAATAATGAAGGAAGAAGCAGGAAGAGCAGAGTGTGGAGAAGAAGAGGAGGTGAAGGAAGAAGATAGAAGGGAAAGAGTAGTAGGAAGAGAAGAGGAATGGAGGAGAGAGAAGAGTTATGAGGAGGAGGGGAGGAGGAGGAGGAGGAGGAGGAGTAGGAGGGGGAGGAGTTGAAAAGAAAATGGAAGAAAGAATATATTGAGAAATGAATATTTGGAATAAAAGGATGAGATAACGAAAAGTGCATAGCGGAAAGAAGGATGAGAAGAATAAAAGAGAAATGAGAAAGAAGACGATGGGTAAAGGAAAGAGTGTGAAGAGAAAGAGAGAGGAGAATACCAAAGAGAGATTGAGAGGAAAGAGTAAGTGTCGATTGTGGGTTATTTGAATTCTAGTAGTTAGAGGTTACATTTCCCAGTCTTTTAATACTTATACACTGTAGGCTACTACGTTATAGTCTGGCCAAGCAAAGAAGAGCCTCTGGCAAGATGGGAAAATGACTCCAGCTTGGTCAATATTCGTTAAAAATTATTAATTTGGTCTCAAATTGTAGGAAACATTCTGATCTACAATTTGAGACCAAATCAATAATTCTTTAACCAATATTGACCGAGTTGGAGTGATTTTCCCATCTTGCCAGAGGCTCATCTTTGCTTGGCCAGACTATATCTGCCTTGTTTACATACAATTTTTTTCATTCTCTTGTTTTTTTCTCTTTTCATTCTACACCACCCTTTCCCCCCCACAATCCTTGTCACAGTAGTGGGAAAAGAGAAAAATAGTCTGTCCAAGCAAAGAAGACATTCTGACAAGATGGGAAAATGACTCCAGCTCGTTCAATATTGTTTCAAAAATTATCAATTTGGTCTCAAATTGTTTACTACAATTTGAGACCAAATTCATAACTTTTGAACCAATATTGATCGAGCTGGAGTCACTTTCCCACCTTACCAGAACGTCTTCTTCGCTTGGACAGACGATTTGTAAAATCACCACCATGTAGTTTTTTTGCCGTTCATTTTTATTCCGCCCTGATGGTCTCAACTACTGTTTCGACGTTTTTCTCCATTTTTATCAATTTTCATGCTTCCCCAACTCAACCCCCCCAAAACCGCACTTACCCTTGTAATGTGATTTCCTCTACATGTATAGTCAATCCACGCAGAGAAGACATTCTGGCACAATTGGAAAATAATTCCAGCTCTCTAAATATTTTCAAATTCGATCTTAAATTGTAAAGAAGGGTGTTTTCTACAATTATAGATCAATTTTATAGTCGTTGAACCAATATTGACCGAGCTGGAGTGAATTCATTCAAGAATTATAAATGTGGTCTTAATAGCAGATCAAATTGTTTCCTACAATTTGAGATCATATTGATAACTTTCGAACGAATATTGACTGAGCTTGAGTCATTTTCCTGTCTGGCCAGAGGATCTTTGCTTGGACAGACTATAACATAACTGTGGATGTCCAAGCAAAGAAGACATTCTGGCAAGATGGAAAAATGACTCCAGCTTCATCAATATTGGTTCAAAAATTATGAATTACAACTGATCTACAATTTGAGGCAAATTTAAAATGATGAACAAATATTGACACGAACTGGAATTATTTTCCCATCTTGACAGAATGTCTTCTTAGCTTGGATGGACTATACAAAGCTTCCATTTTCGTCTTTCCAAATAAAAGTGAGATGAGATGAACATTGGCGGCTCGTACCCACAAAACAGGTGAAGTGCTCGTATCTTTTACTGTACAGCACTTCACCTGTTTCGTGGACACGAGCCGCCTGTGAGATGAAACGAAATGTGAAAAACACTTTTTATGACATTCCAAACAATATCCAATTATTACAGGCATTGATGCAATTATTCCAATTTTCTCCGAATAATATTTTTCTCCACTGACTGGATAACAATCAAGTTTTCCAAATTATTCAATTTTCGATAACAAAGTTTTGTCATCCGCGAATTTTTCAATCCAATCAACCGACAACGAAATGATGAACGAAGCATGAAAAAAGAAAACAAAAAATTTATTGACAGGTGGTAGGTGTGAATAGGAGGAAAAGAGAGAAGAATGCCGTGGAGGAAAACACATGATATGGAAGAGAAAGATGGAATGAAAGAGAAAGAGGATTACAAAGAGAAAGATGAAGAGAAAGAGAAAGAGGAACATGAAGAGAAACAGGAAGAGAAAGCAAAGAAAGAAGAAGAAGAGGAAGAAGGAAAGGAATAGAGAGAGAGAATTGGGTACTTTTGTCTGCTTTTGTGCGCTACATCCGCTGGTGTAACCTATGGCTCAACAGCCCATGAAGGGCTTGGGCCTAACAGCTGGTTGCCAGTTTCATATTGACTTTACTATACAGCAGAGGTGAACAATCATCAACCAATATAGAGGTACCGTGTGGTTAGCACGTTGGACCTCTCAACCATAAGCCAGTTTCCGTAACCAAGTGACGGCGCAGAACACCTCTGAATAACATGAAGTTAATCATTTAGACTGTAATGCAACAATTACTATTTCTCCAGGGACGGGAAACGACTGGCTATCCTTACTAACGACAGCCAATCTCCCAAAGGAGTAGAATCGCTGATGTCAATAAAAGTCGTTATTCAGCTTTGACTAGATGACGTTTTGTAAATCAAAACAGATGAATATTGCATAACTTTCCGGCGTCAGAAGAATTTAGAATCTCAAGAATATTCTTAGCAGAGACTGACTATCAGTTTTTTTCCAATTAGTATTATAATAAAAGGATAAAGTATTAGTATTGAGAAACACAATCCAAACAGGGTTCAAAAATACAAAAATAGATAAATGCATATATGAAAATCACCTAAATTCACTCCAAACACTTGGTGAACAGAGTATACAGGGTGTTTCAGGAGGAATGTGCAATACTTCTCAGGCTGATTCGTTACACCAAGTAGACAAAACAGTTCCAATCAAAAATCGCAAAATTGACAAAATATAGCACAAGTGATAAATTTGTGTTTAGTAGCGATTTTGCGATTTTTTATCGCCATTTCTGAGACTTGGGTAAGATCTAGACAATCGCCGCTATTAAACTTAATGCGTTAATAAAGAATACAATTTTATGATTCCTTATCTAATTATAACCCTTATTGTTGAAAAATGGCGTTTTCTAGCATGTTTCTCAAGACTAGTTATCTCGATAACTCTTGAAGTTACATCCTTCAAACTGGTTTCATTGAATTTCTCAGCTAATTTTACATAGGAATTGACTATTTTAGAACCTGAGTGAAGCCTCTGAAAAATTAATATGTGTTGTAAAATCTTAATTTTCCGCCATTGTTATCTCAGTAACAGAGCGTTTTTGGGGGTTGGTCCCATGGAACTTTTTTGTCTACTTGGTGTGAGGAATCAGCCTGAGAAGTATTGCACATTCCTCCTGAAACACTCTGTATATTATGTAGAAGTTGATAAAATGAAAAATACGAAACGATAGAGAGATAAAAAACTGATAGAAAGACAGAAAAAGTAAGAGAATATAGGGAGAATGTGAGAAGAGGTGGAAATTGTTTACCAATCAAATTCAATTACGATGCAGGTGCGAAATGGAATCGGAGGGGGAAGGCGAGAGAAATTTGATAAAAAGGATAGAAAAAACTAAACAAAACAAAATAGAGATGAAATTCATGATGTTTGTTGACAGACGAATGACAGCTAGGAATTGACAATGTTGGCAGAGTTTGAAAAAATATGGGATTATTCGGGAAAATATTGAGTGGGTGGAGGAACACAGGCTGAGGAGGAGGAGGAGGGAGGAACGGTGAAAGAGAGGAGACAGAGAGATTAGGAGGAGGAGAAGGAGGCGGAGGAGGAGGAGGAGGAGGAGGAAGAAGAGGAGGAGGAGGAGGAGGAGGAGGAGGAGGAGAAGGAGGAAGAAAGAATGAATAGGAAAAGAGATAAAAGATAAGGATAGTGATATACTGTAGTGTTAGCCTATACAGAGTGATCCAAAAAGAATACCACAACTTCGAAAATTGATAACTCTGCAAAGAATAAACAGAGAGTGGAGCACTATCTGTCATCAATTCAAGGAAGCTCTGAAGTATCTTGATTACACAATTCAGTTTTTTCAACCAAATCGCTACTATACACAAATTTATCACTGTCTTGTGCTATGTTTTGTCAATTTTTTTTATTTTCAATCGCTATTTCTAAGATTTGGGTAGGATTTACACAATCGCCGCCATTCAAATTTTTCTTCAGAATCCGACTCTTTAACTTCCATTAATAGAAAATACAAATTTATGATTCCTTATTTAATTATAAGCCTTAATGTTGAAAAATGGCGATTTTTAGCATATTTTTCCAATTATCTCAATAACCAGTGAAGTTACAAACTTGGAACTGGTCATTGAACTCCTCAGGTAATTTTACATAGGCATTGATCATTTCAGAACCTGAGTGAAGCCTCTAAAAAATTAGAAAAATTAATATATTTTGAAAAATCTCAATTTTCCGCCATTGTTATCTCAGTAACAAAGCGTATTTGTCCCATGGAACTTTATTGTCTACTCGGTGTAAGGAATCAGGCTGAGAAGTATTGAACATTCCTCCTGAAACACCCTGTATAGTAACCTTAAGCTATACCTTCAATACTAATGATTGAGGAGAATTCATATCGTATAACAGAGACTCTAACCAACTTTCTTTCTTTCTCTGTTTGTATAATTCAATTCAAAAAATAATTTATTTCGCACAATACATTACAACAAAACGTGATACATTATTACAAACGTAACCAGCTGGTTATCTCAATACAAAAGAAACTTATTAAAATCCATTAAGAAATACAAAATATTTCAACAATATTAGTTTTGCTTTAAAATACAAATAACATGTCACAATAGGCGAAATAAAGATGGGCACCCCTAGGCGAAAGCCCTATTGGAGTGCACTGCTCTTGAAAATAAAATGAATAATAGAGTAGTAGGACCGCCACGCTCTACACACGTAATTAACTTAATTAAGTACAAAATTGAATCAAATATACTAGTATTACGGTTTCCATAACGGGAAAAATGACTCAATCTTATTATAAATTATTTATTTCAATGTTATTAATGAAGGATTCACTTATGAAAAACTGAACAATTATGAAATGAATCAATACTTTTCTCATTGAATAAAATAATTTCTTATTCAACTCATGAAAAACTGAAAGACAGTCAAGAAAAACCAATGGCTTATGAATGAAATGAGACCTATTTATGTACTAACTTACTGTACAATCCTCAAAAAAGATTCACTGTCATTCAATGTGAACAGGTAGAACTTCAAACCTTTAAGAAATATATTAAAAGGGACTGAGGTATTAAATTTTTGTGTAATTAAATTGAACAATCTAGGAGCATCAGATAAGAACGAATGTTGGAAAATTGTTAAATTAGATTGAGGAACTTGAATTAGGACCCGCCTGAAGTTATATAATATGGGATAGGATTTGTTTTGTGAATAATCCTGATGTATTCTTTATAAATTCCAAATAGTTTCTGAATTATGGTATGACAATTCAAAGTTTTTTCATTCAGCATTACAGTATAGTGGAGCTTCGACAATTATTCATTTCTCATTTATAATTCGTAATTGTCTATGACTCGTAGTAAAAGCTTAGACCCTTGGAATAATAATCCATAATTCATCACGATAATTCGTATTATTCCCCAATCCGTGGTAAAGCTTCGGTCCCATGAACTACGAATTATCGAAGTTCTACTGTATAGAATAGAAAGGTTATGTCGGCGA
This sequence comes from Sogatella furcifera, assembly GCA_017141385.1. Lineage (NCBI taxonomy): Eukaryota > Metazoa > Arthropoda > Insecta > Hemiptera > Delphacidae > Sogatella > Sogatella furcifera. The sequence goes on along the minus strand of CM029558.1, from coordinate 14,742,790 downwards.
GGTGGAACTCCTTTTGGTCTCTTCACTAAATAAAGCCATACGATCGAAATCAAATCAAATCAAATTTATTTCCCATTCACAAGATAATTCATACATTTTATGCAATATCTTATAATTATACAATATACAGGGAAAACCCTGCAAATGCATAAGCCTGAGCGCAGGAAAGCTAACAAAACATTATTTTTATCTATTAATAATATATTTTAATAATCATCACACAATATGTATTCGTTCATTACGGCGGTCACCCATCCAAACCCCGTCAAACCCTTCTGTGTCTGAACTCAAACGGTTGTTACTGAAATACAATGGAAAATATCAGAAATGTAATAGGATTTTGAAAGGTTTGGGAGCCAATCGGCTGTCAATTACTGACTTTATCACATCAACGGCCACAGTCAACAAAAACCCCCATTGCTCTCTCAACACCCCTAGGCCTCTTATTGATTTACTCTCTCTCTCTTTCTCTCCCTCTCTTTTTCAATTTCCTTCTCTTTCTCCAATTCTTTCCTACTCTTGAACTCTTTCTTCTACTCTTTCTTCAATTCTCCTTTCTTTTGTCTTGAACTTGTTTATTTTTTATTGTCTTTTTTACTAATTTAATCATGTTCCAACTATTGCTTCTGTAATTGGTCACCCGCCGAAAAACCTGCGGGACCCTCGATTATTTTTTTTTCAATTATTAATGAAATTTTATTGATTGATTAATCCTATACAAGCTACCCATGTGAATCCAAACTCTGTTATAGTTGTTCCGGACAAAATTTTATAGCTTTTATTCATAAGAATACTTTTAGAATACTTAATACAATATTAATGCGGACAGTTCTATTGAAATCGTTATTATTTCAGACATAATATTCGTCAAAATTTATAAATCAAATACGAAAGGCTTTGCGTCTTTGTCCAAACCTATCCATGAGAATAAGATTATGATTTGCGGGAATATGAGTTCATTCATTCATTTGATAAAAATACAACAAAGGGTATTTTTATAGTGGTTTGATATTCATGGAACACCTGTAGTGTTAAAACACGATGGAATAAATGGAAATGGGCATATATGGTTGAATGAACTTCATAGTACTATGAATTAACCCTAGAAAAGAACAGACAGGCGCTAGTCCAAGAACTTTTCTTTTCCATAATTTGTTCAAGAATCAATCTCCGAGTGATTGGAACAAATTTGAACTCCACAAAACAAGTGAAGCGCTGTACAGTAAAAGATACAGGGCACTTCACCTGTTTCGTGGGAACGAGCCGCCAGTGACTTCAAGGTGTTATAATAATTCCTCAAAAAAGTTGTAGGCTACTCTTGTATGTGATGTAAGCTACAAACAGCTGTTGCAAAATATCTATTGTCTATTCCGAATTCGAGAACATTTAGCATAGCTTAATAACAACTCCAATAATTGATAAGATCAGCTGTCAGGGCGCACAAGGAGCTGGCAAAATTCGACTAACGTTTTAGCGTCAGCTGAATAGAAGCAGCTATTCTATTACAGTACATTTATTTTGTTCGAAATATCAAGAGTTTTTGAAGGGTTCCAAGAATTTAGTTCGTATTATCAAGAGTTTTTTATTATCGAATGTTTGTATTATCGAGAGTCGATTTTATAATATTATATTATTATATTATATTGTATATTATTCTATACTGTCTCTATACTGAATGTTACCTAACCAGGTGGCCACTCCACCAACTTTAAAACAGTTAAGTTCGCGCATGCTGAGAAGATACTCCATTCAATACATTTCACATTAAACCACGTGTCTTCTCAGCTTGGGCAAACTTTACCTCGTTTTGATAAGCATTATAGCATCAAATTTTTAATTTCAAATTTATTCATCCCTTGTACAATATTACAGAAAATAATCAAATTGACTTGTTCAATTTTAAAACAAAAAATTGAAGTACAAGAGAATGTTAAGCTCACAAGACTTGAAAAATCCAAAAATCGTCAACCTTATAAAAACTGCTAACCATCACCGGAATGAGTAACTTTAAGTCTGTCCAAGCGAAGAAGAAATTCTGGCAAGATGGGAAAATTACTCCAGCTCGATCAATATTGTTTCAAAATTTGGAAATTTAGTCTCAAATTGTGAGAAACATTCTGATCTACAATTTGAGACCAAATTTATGATTTTTGAACAATTATTGACCTAGCAGGAGTCATTTTCCCATCTTACCAGAATGTCTTCTTTGGTTATTAAGACTAGCTTCCTCATACTAAATTCATTCAACGTCGTCATGGTGTACATACAGTGACTTAACAAGCAACTCATTTTATACTGTATTTAAAGTAACTTCCAAAATCGAGTTTTACATATAAGCTAGGTTAAACAATATTTTTCTATTGGGAAGTTACGTACTAAAATCGTCTCATTTCATACTGTGTTCAATGTAATTTCCGAATCAACGTAACATGTATAACCTAGTTAATACAAATTATTTCAAGTAGGAAGTTACATACTCAACAAACATCTTCTCATTTTATACAGCGTTCAATGTAGGCTAACTTCCGTATCATTGTATCACGTATGAGCTTGGGAATACAATGTATTTGAGGTCGGAAGTTACGTCAAATAGAGTGTAACCATCTCATTTCCAAAACATTACGTGACGGGGCAAACTTAAACACTTGAAAATATAGTCCGTCCAAGCAAAGAAGACCCTCTGGCAAGATGGGAAAATGACTCCAGCTTGGTCAATATTTGTTCAAGAATTATATATGTGGTGTTAATAGTAGATCAAATTGTTTCCTACAATTTGAGACCATATTTTCAATTTTTGAACCAATATTGAACGAGCTTAAGTCATTTTCCCATCTTGCCAGAGGGTCTTCTTTGCTTGGACAGACTATACAAAGTGTTGAAATTCAACATAGGATGCTTGAAGTCGTTGTCATTCAAGAGGAGTTAACAGTAGGCGGTTGGCATTGTAATTGACTCTGTGAGGGGGCTTTTGAGGGGGTTGTGGAGGGCGGGGTTTAAGGGGGCTGAGGGGTAGGTGGGTTGAAGTTCACCCCCAAAGTTAGCTTAAGGGTGCGTAAACAGAGTTAAAGGTGACTGAGTCAGTAGCCAGAAGAGTGAAAAAATGAAGAGTCAAAAATGAAATGAAAGAGGTAAATACCGTACCTATAGTATGAATTACTATTAAGTATAGATTGTCCAAGCAGATAAGACATTCTGGCAAGTAGGAAAAATGAAAAATGACACCATCACGGTTAAAATTGGTCAGATTATAGGAAACATTCTGATCTACACTTTCAGACCAAATTCTTAATTTTTCAACCATTTTTGAACAAGCTGGAGTAGTTTTCCCAGCATTCAATCATCTCAAAATAATGGTTTGTCTATTAAGACAAGTCTTAATAAAATTTTTCGATAGAAATCATCTTTTTTATCAAGGAGTTCTACAACATCGATCTGGATTCTACGATCAAGTTGAACTATAGTCTGTCAAAGCGAAGAAAATATTCTGACAGTATGAAAAAATGACTCCACCTCGGTCAATATTCGTTCAAGAATTATAAATTTGGTGTGAAATTGTAGAAAACATTCTGATCCACAATTTAAGGCCAAATTTATAGTTTTTGAACCAATATTGACCGAGCTGAAGTCATTTTCCCATCTTGCAAGAGGGTCTTCTTTGTTTGGACAAACTATACCATCATAATAATTCAATAATAACTTGTAGATAGCACTTCTATGCCTCATTACATTAATACATTTTTTTTGCTGCCGATGATGCCCACATAAGTATTTAAATTTACTTGTGCGTGGGTAATGGAATGTGCGAGGGTGATTTATGAGGTGCATAAACGACCATGCCTCTGGTGGGATTCGAACCCTTATTACATTATGCCGACATTAATGCCTTATATAATATTATATCATAATACATTCAATTTGAAAACCATTGAAGCAAATTTCACCTCGAAAACTTTCCATAATAACATTCATACAAGTCACCTACACAAAAACCACTCTACTGTTTCACTGCATCTATGCTCGAAGTTTCCAACACTTGACGGTGCGGTTGCAATGATAATAATCATCATAGAGTACCCACATCCCACACTGTGTTGTCAAACGCTGTCGTAAACTTTGCACAAACTTGTCTTTCAAACTTTGAAAGTTTTGGAAAGTCATGTCTACCCCTAGGGAATGTAATATTCAGAATATATACATATATTTGTCATAATTTATTCCATTCAGAGCATGACATATAATTATTATATGAATATAGTATAACTGAGTACTGAAGAAAGTCGTATATATACTCAAGTCATATTCTCTATTTGGTACAGGTATAGTCTGTTCAAACAAAGAAGACATTATGGTAAGATAGTAAAATTACTCCAACTCTGTCAATATTGGTTCAAAAATAGCAAATTGAGTCTCAAATTGTGGAAGAAATTGAGATCTACAATTTGAGATCAAATTTATAGTTTTTGGACCAATATTGACCGAGCTGAAGTCATTTTCCCACCTTGCCAGAATGTCTTCTCCGCTTGGACAGACTACTCTCACTGTTTATATACTACTACAGACTTCTCTGTCTAGTGTATGTACTTAAAGTTCATCATACACTCAAGTCAATTGAGTCTTAATTTTGCAGAATATTATATTCCTAATAAATACATTTATATTGTAACTAAAACTTCAGTAGAATAATAATATTTGTGTAACCTGGCCGGCTCAGGTCTGGTGTCAGAGTTTTCAGGTCGCTTCTGATCAATTTCAGGGCGTCTTTTTAGGCAGCCGGGACCGACGGCTTAACGTGTCCATCCGACAATGATGCTCATTTCATCAATGTTATGAGCGCTCTTCAAGATATTTTGTTACTGGTGCGATGATCGTTGTAGTCGATCAGCTGTGACCAATCACAACTCTTGTTTTTTAATTGCAAGAACGATCATAGTTCACGATTATCGCACCAGTAATAACGTACTGCGGATACTTAATCACAAGCAAGTTCAAGATAGGAGTCATTTTCACTGCTCTCCCCTACTCTAGACAAAAACCTTCGAAATAGTTCCGAATTCAGCCAGCAGATGGCAGTAGCAATAGGGTGACTTCCACTTTCATTGCACACGCCTCCTCCAAGCTCCGCCTTCGCTCTCATTGGCCGTCGAAATGGGTTCGGGGAGTTCTCAAATCCGACCAGTAGATGGCAGCAGTTGTCGGGTGATGTTTCAGTATTGGCTTGGGACACGCCTTCATGCCCCACCTGCTCTTTTCCGATTGGTTGACAGTGTTTTGTGTTTTCTGCCTTCGAAAATGGCTGCTAGCGAGAAAATGGAGGATCGTATGAATCTTTCACACAACTTAAAGCTGATCTCATGATCACATAGTCACTGGCGGCTCGTGCCCTCAATACAGGTGAAGTGCTCCTATCTTTTACTGTACAGCACTTCACCTGTTTCGTGTGCTCGAGCCGCCAGATATTATCTGATAAAGTTTATTAATTCATTCAAGTTGTTACTTGAAGGATTTATTAACTAAAAGAATATTTAGATTCAGTATTACTTTTATCGGGTCACTGAGGCCAGTAGTCTACTGAACTTAATACTGTAGTTTTATGTTGTATGGGATGAATCAGAATATAATTTCGCTTTCTAATCTTATAATAATTTATCTCATTTATACGAAAAATACGATGATATTGAGCAATATGCTCAAACTAATATGAACTGATATACCGTCCCAATACCAGAAAATTGTTAGAAAAACTACAAAAATTCAGAAGGAATATTAGGAAAAGTTGAAATTGAATTTTGAAACAAATAAAATAATAGAAATGTATCAGATTCGAAGTATTGATTAGATTGGTTTTGAAATTCGTTGTACCAGGAAAATCATAAACGAATCGTCATTTCTGTGAGATTTGTATCAAAGATGATATTACTCAATAGAAATAAGAATAGAAGCATATAAAACTCATCTGAAAAATGAAATGCTCATACTTATTTCTATTTCATGGAGTGTACATGTACAAGGATTGAATCTTTTATCAGTTAAAAAACACATCTGAAAATTGAAATTCCCAATGGGACTTCTCAAACTTATTTCTGTTTCATGGAACTCCTATGAAGCATACAAAATATGTATCTTTTTCAGTTTCACAAGAGCAATCTTGTCTGTGAGCATGTGATTTTAAGAGGATGGGAATGTTTACATAAACCCTTTCACCACTCGAAGCAGCTGGAATACGTATTATTGGAGTTGGTTTTTCCTTTTTGAAAGTTCTCAGAGCTTCAGGAATACATTACTCTAATAACGTGATCAGCTCGAATTCGTACTACTGAAACTAATTATTATGGAATGAACAAAATTATTTAGAAAGAAATCACTGGCGACTCGTACCCACGAACAGGTGAAGCTGAACAGCACTTCACCTTTTTTGTGGGCACGAGCCACCAGTGGAAAGAATGTTTATTCGCTGTGTGCAAGTGGGTGGAAAGGATATTTTTGGCGATCGAGGCGCTATTGGCGGATCATTTCGGCGAAAAATTGAGTGAATTAACATTGGAGGAGATAGGGCTAAACCTAAAATAATGTCCTGGAGAATTTGTTTTGTTCTGGATTGTAAAAATAAAGCACGCAATGGAAATTTCAAGTTCTACACTTTTCCAGTTGCCATACATAAGTTTCATCAATAAAAAGAATGGTTCACTGCATTGAATAAATATTGATAGGTGAAGCTAACCTAATTGTTTTGTTTACGTGCAAAAGGATTTATCGATCAAGTAGGACCATGGAGTGCTCCATTCTAACCTGTACATGAGGTAATGTACATGAATAGTTTTTATGTTAGTTAATCTAATAAGCTGTTACTATCAACGCGAAAACTCTATTAATTATGTTTTAATAAGGAATATTCGTATCATTCAATTTTTAAAATAAATGTGAGCTTGCGCCAATTTTTCATTTTCATGTAAGATAACTTATCAGCTGTTATCTCAAAGTTTTTGTCGACTCTCAAATACATCTGTTTGCGGTTGTCTGCTCTCAAATACTTGAAAACTAGGATTTTTCCAATATAATGAGCTATAATACTATCAATAACTAACATTCCTATCCTAAATATCATGTTCTAATTACTGAGAAATACATGAAGCAGCAAATAATACCATTCTAATTATAAATGCGTTTTTCCCATTTAGCGCTATGCTTTGTATGCTAAAACGCGTAGAAAAGTACACACGATAATCCACCAGAGCGCAGCACGGTAGATGCTCATAGCGAATAGTCGGCGCAATCTAAGTTGACGAAAACCCCCACCACCCGAGAAATAGCTACGTTGTCATTTTGCGTGAAATTGAAATTTCTCCTAACGCAAACACATTCAACTGAATGTTAAAAGTGACAGCGTAGCTTCGGAAAAATCACGCGGTGTTGTGAAACTCACTATTTTTATGATAAACCAGCTGTTCGCAGCTCGAATATCCAAGTCGATCAGCTTCAATAATTCCAATCTTTAACATACAATGATTCATGCATATACCGCTCTTCTTACTTTGAAACTCTTGAGAGGCCAAATTACGATCTTCTGACTATTTTCGACATTTGGAAAAATAATTTCAATTGTTTTTGAACAACTTCCTCGCTTTCACCACCCAATTATCTTCTCAAACAAAAAAGTTTCTAGATCATCGAAAATTTCATGTTTTCTGTTCGAGTAGACCTGACATTGGCAAACATATTCATTAATTAAAACATAATTATTGGTCGTATATAGAAAATTCAAAACCCATTAGAAAGCTTAAGTTCTCCTGGTCATTTTGATATAAAAAACTTCATTTTTACTACAACCCATGATTGTGAGAGAAGTGATATACAAAAGAAAGTAATATTTTCGCAATTTTAATTTTTTTCAAAAAAATCAAATTTCCTTTGAATCCTTCTACCCAGGAACTTTTTTAATACTACTGGCATATCAAGGATAAAATTCTACGTCTAGATATGGGGTTTCAACGCGAATTTGAAGATGTTCCAATTTCACACAATCTGGCAACGTAGATATTTCTCTGGTGGAGGGGGTTTTCGTCAACTTAGATTGCGCCGACTATAATACTTCTCAGTCTGATTCCTTACAAGTAGATGGGGTAGTTAGTATATATAGTATAATAGTAGTAGAATAGTCCATATACCCTCAAAAATGCTTTGTTACCGCAATTTTTATAGTCTTTTCAAGCAGAGAAGATATTCTAGCAAGATTGAAAATTTACTCCATTTCGGTCAATATTGGTTCAAAAAATTTTCAATTGGTCTCCAATTGTAGATCAGAATGTTTGCTGTTGTAGATCTGTAAATGTTTTCTGATTGTAGATCAGAATGTTCCCTACAATTTGGGACCAAAGTCATTATTAATGTATTGTTGAACCAATATTGATCGAGTTGGAGTCATTTTCCCATCTTGACAGAATGTCTTCTTTGCTTGGACAGACTATTACAATGACGGTAAAATAACAGTTTTCGAAAAATATATAGCCTAGTTTTCTAATATTTTAGAGGCATTATGCAGATTCAAAAATTATTATTTCCTATGTAAAATTAGTTAAGAAACTGAATGAAACAGGTTAGAAGTTGTTTATTTGGATGGTTATTGGGATAACCGAGAAAATATGCTAAAAACCACGGTTTTTTAACAATATTAGGGGTTATAACTGAATATTTAATCAAAAAATTGTATTTTTAATCTAAAGAAGTTGTGAGGTATGGTTGTGTCAAGCACAGAAGAGCCTTTGGCAACATGGCTGCCATTCACTGCTGCCAGTAGTCGAAATAAAAATTGTTCTAACATAACCAAATTTAGGAAGAAATACTAAGTACTGGCTTTGACTATTATTTCTGTCTCACTTCATAATAATATTATGTTATGATCTGTGCTATCATATGTCAATAATTAAATAAATAGATGAATAAAAAAATATTTTCATTCCTGAAATCAATATGATCACGATTAGTGTAAAAACGGTGGGTTGGCTGAAGTGATTTTTACCTTAAAATTTCAGTTCTGCGCATGCGTAGTTACACTCTCACTTCCCTTCGCCATCTTACAAGAGGCTCTTCTGTTCTTGGCACAACTATAGGCATAAGCCCTTCAATTAAAGACAGTTCGTTTTTGGATTGTTTATGAGTCCAAATTATTTTTATGGAATATAAAAACTTAGAAGAAAAGTTCTTAAAAAATTGATCAGAGAGTTTATCTAGCATATGAACCGAAATAAACTTGAAATTGGTTGAGAACATATTCTTGTGTGTTAGAAAAAACGTGTTTGGAGAATGGAAAAGCAGAGAATTTTCTCGTGACAATGAAACCCAACCAATTCGAACTTTTCTCTAGTCAGTGGGAAAACTCAGACGGAAAATTATTTATGACTTTCCAAGTTCTTGACACACGTTCATTCTTAATGGCTTTCGTGCGTTGCTCGATTTCCTTTTGCTTATTTCCTCTGTCTTCTTCTTCTTCTTCTTCATCATCTTCTTCTTCTTCTTATTCTTCTTCTTATTCTTTTTCTTCTTCTTTTTCTTCTTCTTCTTCTTCTTCTTCTTCTTCTTCTTCTTCTTCTTCTTCTTCTTCTTCTTCTTCTTCTTCTTCTTCTTCTTCTTCTTCTTCTTCTTCTTCTTCTTCCTTTTCTTCTCCTACTTTTCATTCAGTCTGTCCAAGCGAAGAGAACAGTTTGGCAAGATTGGAAGATTACCCTAGGTCAGTCAATATTTGTCCAACAATTATAAATTCACTCTCAAATTTTATAAATCATTCTGACCTACTATTTAAAATCAAATACAATATTGACCGAGCTGGAGTCATTTTCCCATCTTGCTAGAATGTCATCTTTCTTACAATACTACTGGATAGGTTGACTATATCAATCCAAGCATTCTAAAAATTATTTTAGAAACTATCATTCAAACTGTGGATCTTGGTTGTCGTTTTTCAAATTTCTTCCTTCTTTTTCTTCTTCTTCTTTTTGCCCTTTTTCTTCTCCATTCTTCTTCATTCTGCCCTCTTTCTTTTCCATTTTACCCTCTTTATCCTCCATTCTACCTCTTTCTCCTTCTCTCTCCACTCTTTGCTCTCCTTTCTTCCCTCTTTCTCCTCCATCTTTACCTCGTTCTTCTTCATTCTATTCTCTTTCTTCTTCATTCTACCCTCTTTCTCGCTCTATCTTTGTGCATTCTGATTTATCTGTAATTTCTTTCAGTTTTCCACTTTTCTTTTTTCAGTTCTCTTTCTTCTTCATTCAGCTCTCTTTCTCCTTCATTCTGCCCTCTCTTTTCTCCATTTTACCTCTTTCTTCTTCTTTCTGCCCTATTTCTCATCCATTCTACCCTCTCCCTTCTCCATTCTACCTTCTCCCTCTATCTCTGTGCATTCTCATTTATCCTTCTGCAATTTTTTCAGTTTTACACTTTTCTTTTTTCAGCTCTCTTTCTTCTTCTTTCTGCCCTATTTCTCAATCAATCTACCCTCTCCGTTCTCCATTCTACCTCTTTCTCCTTCTTTCTCCACTCTTTGCTCTCCTTGCTTCCCTCTTTCTCCTCCATCTTTCCCTCGTTCTTCTTCATTCTATTCTCTTTCCTCTTCATTCTACCCTCTTCCTCCCTCTATCTTTGTGCATTCTCATTTATCTGTGATTTCTTTCAGTTTTCCACTTTTCCTTCTTTCAGCTCTCTTTCTTCTTCATTCAGCTCTCTTTCTCCTCCATTCTGCCCTCTCTTTTCTCCATTTTACCTCTTTCTTCTTCTTTCTGCCCTATTTCTCATCCATTCTACCCTCTCCCTTCTCCATTCTACCTCTCCCTCCTTTTTTCTCCACTCTTTCTTCTTCTTTCTGACCTCTTCCTCCTCCATCTTTCCCTTGTTCTTCTTCATTCTATTCTCTTTCTTCTTCATTCTACCCTCTTTCTCCCCCTATCTCTGTGCATTCTCATTTATCTGTAATCTCTCTTAGTTTTCCACTTTTCCTTTTTCAGCTCTCTTTCTTCTTCATTCAGATCTCTTTCTCCTTTTTTCTCCACTCTTTCTTCTTTCTGACCTCTTCCTCCTCCATCTCTCCCTTGTTCTTATCCATTCTATTCTCTTTCTTCTTCATTCTACCCTCTTTCTCCCCCTATCTCTGTGCATTCTCATTTATCTGTAATCTCTCTTAGTTTTCCTCTTTTCCTTTTTCAGTTCTCTTTTTTCTTCATTCAGCTCTCTTTCTCCTCCATTCAGCTCTCTTTCTCCTTTTTTCTCCACTCTTTGCTCTCCTTTCTTCCCTCTTTCTCCTCCATCTTTACCTCGTTCTTCTTCATTCTATTCTCTTTCTTCTTCATTCTACCCTCTTTCTCCCCCTATCTCTGTGCATTCTCATTTATCTGTAATTTCTTTTATTTTCCCACTTTTCCTTTTTCAGCTTTCTTTCTTCTTCATCCAGCTCTCTTTCTCCTTCATTCCACTTTCTTTCTTCTTCATTTTACCATCTTTCTCCTTTATTTTGCTCTTTTTCCTCCATTCTGACTTTTTGCTCCTTTATTCTGCCCTCCTTTTTTCTCCATTCTGCCCTATTTATTTTCCATTCTAGCCTTTTTCTTTTTCTTTTTCTTCATTCCACCCTCTTTCTTCTTCCTCATTCTACCCCCTTTCTTCCTCCATCTATCTGCAATCGCATTATCACCACATTCTGCGTGACACCAGTAATAAGGCATAGTGCGTTTTATTCGTGTATTTGTCGTTGGCCCACTTCTACGCTGTCAATATATCAGACAGGAAAGTTGACTTTCTTTCCAAATAAGTTGACATTCTACCAGAAACTTGACTTATGACGGCACGCTCGACTCAGACAATGACAGAGAGACCTTTCATTCCACTTTCATGAATTTGTGTTATTGTCAAATGTCATAAAATGTTTGATTGACGTAAGAATTTGAGAATTGACGTCAATGTAAATGGATTCCTTTATTAGGTCAAACTTGAAAATTTCGCTTTATCTATAACAATATTATATTACTAGCCGGCAGGCTCGCTTCGCTCGCCTTCTCCGCCTAGCCAGGGGGCTGCGCCCCCTTGACCCCCGACAGTATCAGCAGTTTTAGTGAGTCAAACAGGCTCGCTTCGCTTGCCTGCACAACCTCTGTCAGTGTAACTTGAGAAAAACAAATTCCGTTCAGAAGGGATTCAAAATTCATTGAACACAGCATTTTTGGACCTAATCTGGAGCTGTTCACCAAATTTCGAAATTTTCTACCAATTTATAAGATTATCGAAAATCCAAGAAAAACTCTGAAAATTGCGAAAAACAGTAAAACGCTAATATTGAGCGTAACCGTGGGAACTATATCGGACATAGTTTGAATCTTGATTCAATATCTTCCAAATCTCAATATTTCTAAAAACCATTGCTAAATCAACAATAAAAATGATAAAGTTCTGAAGATTAGAGTCATATTTATGCAACAAGTTGGTCAAAATATGTTCATGGGGGGGGGGTTCGGAGTGGGGGATTGTATTGAATCAACAAGTGGGTAGGCAGAGTTCTGCCTTGCAGTTTAATCGGGAAATCAATGTGTTTGGAGGGGGGGAATTTAAAGGAGGGTCAATAGTCAACATTGGAAATTACTAGTTCACATACACAAATATCCTCCAACTCTCTCTCGCTCTCTCTTTCTCTCTCTCTGTCTCTCTCTTTGCGAACTCTCTCTGCCGGCTGCGCCCTAACTTCGCCCTCCCAGGCTTAAAATGATAGCAGCCATTCAATTCAATTCTTTTTAGTGCATTTCATTCGAAAAAATGCACTATTGGTCTTGACCTGACAATCGAAAATTCATGATGTGATATATTTTTAACACGTTTCCCAGCCACTAGAACACGAATCTGACCGGATATCTCTCTATATATATATTTATATAAGTACAGATTCTTGTTAACACGATAACTCCCGAAAGGCTTGTCGGAGAGCGACCAAATTTTGCAGAAAAATCGTTAGTGGTAATATCTCGTTCGTTAACCAGCCGAATTGGTCCAAGGGTAGGGGGTGAAATTGGGGGATGAAAATTTAGAAAAATCACTTCAAATCGTCCAATAACTTGATCGGTTTGAAAGTTGGTGTGTATAATACCCTTATTATGTCCTACAATTTGAGCTATCAACGAAAAAAACCAATCAAAAATTGCGGAGAAAATGGCGAATAATATGCCAAAAATGGTGTTTTTCATTGGTTTTTCGAAAACGGCTCCTTTGAATTAATACCCTGAATAGCTCATTATAAGTCATAAGATTTGAGCCATCACAGAATTGCATTTGAAATGCACTATTTTCGACCGCCAGCTGCCGGAGCGATTTTTTTCCTATTCTCTCTTATAGACTCTCTTCCTCTCTCTTCTTCTATCTTACTCACTCTCACAACCTCTTAAGAGTGGATGCTAGTGGACGGTATAATCAAGCCCCTTGAGAGCAATGTAATTCTTATCAATCTCTTGGAGCAGATAGAGCTTCTATTTATGGCCAGAATTTCACGTTCTTTATGTAATTGGAAAGATAATTAAATTCCCCGGGGGCGTGACTTTTTACTTTTTCGATTTGAAGTTTAGTTCAATCATTAGAGTTGAATGCTATTTCAATTAATTATTTATTTATTAACAAGATTGAAATACAATACGATTGAAACACAGGCAAAGTCCAAAACGTCTCTTCTTCCCAATTTTGGTTAAAATATTCAAAATAGAGGTTATGTTCACTCTTGAAACAATAATTATTAAAATAAACTTTAAATCAAAAAAGTTAAAAGTCACGCTCCTGGGGATTCAATTTCTTTCCCAATGACATAAAGAACGTGAAATTCTGTCCATAAATAGAGGCTCTATCTGTTCCAAGAGATTGATAAAAATTACATGGGGCTTGATTTTGCCGTTTCACTTGCGGCTCGTACCCACGAAACAGGTGAAGTGCGCGTATCTTTTACTGTACAGCACTTCACTCATTTGGAAGGCACGAGCCGCCAGTGGCCGTTCGGCAGTTTACCGTCAAGTATTACTCACTCTTATGCCCGGTTTTTCCAAGTACACTCAAATTTGAGGGACCCTCAAGTTTACTACACTTTACTACATTTCCTATACTCATCATAGAAAATGTCAGCTGTTCATCAAAATTTGAGGTTCCCTCAACTTTGAGTGTGCTTGGAAAAACCCGGCATCAATCTCTTGATTTTCAACTATTATGATCTCGATTTTTAGAGTTTTGAAATAGATACCTATATTATAATATATTATATCGGTTTTATATTTTCAAAAAAAGTTTCAACACTTCTGTAATGTCACACCCTCGTGCCTAATATATTTAGATAGGAGTTGGATAACTCAGCAACGTGAATTTCAAGGATCCACCTCAGACCTCAACACACCTTTTCCAGGCACCTCAAACCTTTTCATCCTCACCTCACAGCCTAAACGAAATCACCCTCATCTCAAAAACCTCACACATAACCTCAGTTGCAGCTTACTCTTAACCTCACCAGCTGCACCTTAACCTTACTTTTCGCACTCCACGTCTCGTATAACAGATTTCTCTTAGCCTCAGGTCCTTCTTTCTCCTAAACTCACTCTCTCTCTCTCTCACACACACTCTCTCCCTTCCCTTTCATCCCTCCATTCATCTTTTCATAGTAAATCGTATTATTTTAAGTTCTAGTAATTTTTTGTCAATACAAATAAGTAGTTAAATTTTCAATGTTTAAATGGAACGAAATACGAGTGACGAATTTCACTTACTAATTCAACTATTTTACCTCTCAATAATACATTCTATTTAGTTCTATCGATTAAAATTGAGCCCATGCTTGAATTGATTCCATTATTCAATAATACTAGCTTTAATTTAACTCAAACAATTTAAATTTTATTTTTTTTCCTTAAGTAATCTTCAATTTTCTAACCAATCTCATCATCATTCCAAATTCCTATTGTTCCCATCATTCTCATCAATTTTTCAATCTATGTAAGTCATAGCATTAATTTTTTTTAATAAATTCAAATATCATTTAAAAATAGCATTTAATTATCAATTCTTATTCGAATTTATTAAGAAAACATAAGCTCAAAGCTTATGTTTGAGTGTTAATGGAAGGTATGTTCTTGAGCATTCCTACAATGGACACTTATATGTCCAAACTCCGCCTTTTTATGTAATTACAGCATCAGTTACAGTACCGTTAACATAATTATTGAATCCTACATTTGTATCATTCTCGTAAGTTCTCATAAGTTCTCAAGAAGGAGAAGGAGGAGAAGAAGAAGAAGAAGAAGAAGAAGAAGAAGAAGAAGAAGAAGAAGAAGAAGAAGAAGAAGAAGAAGAAGAAGATAGTCTATACTCAGTTATTAAAACGAGCGATGTAATTAGTATCATTTTTAATTTACATAATATAGGATTTGAGAAGATGTATTTTTGTAATTTACATAGAGTAAATGAATCTGAATCTGAATCTGAATCTCTCTCTCTCTCTCTGTCAGGCTAGGGTCCTTCTTCTTCATGAACATTCTCTTAGTCTAAAGTCCTTTTTCTTACAGTAGCCGTCACAAGCAAGAACTCTTACTTCGGCTCTCAAGTACACTCTGTAACTAATTTGTAAGCGACATAGCAGAATCTAGAACCTGAAGTGGCGCTCATTGAGAGTGTTACGAGCCGAAAACGGGGTAATGAGGAGAAGAAGAAGAAGAAGGAGAGGAAGGAGAAGAAGAAGAAGGAGAAGAAGAAGAGAGAGAAGAACAAGGAGAAGAAGAAGAAGTGTGAGATGATTAGGAATAAAGCAAAAGGAGGTATGAAACGAGAATAAGAAGAGGAAAAAGAAGAAGAATAACAAGAAGAAGAAGGGGAAAGAGAGAAGAAAAAGGAGAGAAAGGGAGATATTAAATCTTGGAGTAGGAGAAGTGTGAGATGAGAGGAATAAAACAAAAGGAAGTATGAAATGAGAATAAGAAGAGAAAATAAAAGAAGAGGAATAAGAGGAGAAAAAGAAGAAGAGAAAGTAGAAGAAAAAAGAAGAAGGAAAAAGAGGAGGAGGAGAAGAAGAAGAAGGAGGAGGGAAGGCATTGGAATAGAATGGAGGGAAAGAGATAGGAGAAGGAATGAGTATAACAATGATGAGGAAAAATAAATGGAGAGCAAGAAGAAGAAAAACAAGAACTGGGAGAAAAATAAGAAGAAGGAGAAGGAGGAGAAGTAGAAGAAGGAGAAAAAGAAGTGGTAGAAGAAGAAGAAGAAGAAGAAGAAGAAGGAGAAAAGAAGAAGAAGAAGAAGAAGAAGAAGAAGAAGAAGTGGTAGAAGAAGAAGAAGAAGAAAAAGAAGAAGAAGATTAGATTAGATCATTCAGATTATTCAAGTAGAGTACAGCATTTATGATCTCAAATTCTAGATTCCGAATATTAAACATAAATTCATTTACACAATTGGTTAAGATAAAAAAATAAATATATAAGGATATGTAGTGTACTCACTAAATTACAGATGTAGGATTCAATAGAATATTCTTACTGGTATAATAATTATGATTGTGATGTATCTACATAAAATGTAGGAAGAGGAGGAGAAGAAGGATGAGGAAGAAGTAGAAGAAGATGAAGAAGAAAGAGAAGGAGAACGCAGGAGAAGTGAAGGGAGAAAAACAAGAAACAGAATGAGAAGAATAGAAATGAACAGAATAAGCGCAATTAGAAGAAACATAGTAAGAAGAAGTAGAAGAATAATGAGATCAAAACAAAGAAGAAAAAGAACAAGAAGAGGTATAAATGAGAAGAGGAAGAACAAGGGAAAGGAGGAGAAGGAGGAAGAAGAAGAGGAAGAGAATGAGTATATTAATGGAGTTTATAGACGTATTGGGGTATACTCACTACTGGGGTATCGGGGTAAGAAGGAACAAAGGATAGAAGCGAAATAGGAAACAATGTAGAGAAGCAGTATGAAGTGGGAAGATGAGGGAATAGAGAAAAAAAAGAAATGGTGAGAAAAGTAGGAGTATAAAGGAAGAAGAAGAAGAAGAAGAAGAAGAAGAAGAAGAAGAAGAAGAAGAAGAAGAAGAAGAAGAAGAAGAAGAAGAAGAAGAAGAAGAAGAAGAAGAAGAAGAAGAAGAAGAAGAAGAAGAAGAAGAAAAAGAAAAAGAAAGAAGAAAAGGCAGGAGGAGAAGAAGAGGAAAAAAAACCACATTAACCTGCTGAAATTCTCGTACGTTGAGAATTCACCTTCAGACCACTTGAAACCACCCTCACAAGAAACCCCTGTCACGAATGTAACCTCTAGAACAGAACTCAACCCCTTATAAGTCCCCCCCCCCGAAATCCCTACACTATCACCCCCTACCAAACCCTCCTCCTAAAATCTCTTCACCAGAACCCCCACCCCCACCTTCAATCAGCCCTCCCCCTCAAAATCCCAAAAGATTTCTTAACCTTCAAATCCATCCTCCCCAGCCATTAATTCTTCTTCTTTTCTCCTCCTCTTCTTCTTCTGCGTCTTCTTCTTCTTCCTCTTTTTCCTTTTCTTGTTCTTGTTGTTCTTCATCTTCATTTTCTTCTTCTTCTTCTTCTCCTCCTCCTCCCTCCTCCTCCTCCTACTCCTCCTTCTTCTTCTCCTTCTTCTTCTTCTTCTTCTTCTTCTTCTTCTTCTTCTTCTTTCTTCTTCTTCTTCTTCTTCTTTTCCTTCTTTCCTTCTTCTTCTTCTTCTTCTTCTTCTTCTTCTTCTTCTTCTTCTTCTTCTTCTTCTTCTTCTTCTTCTTTTCCCTTCTTCTTCTTCTTCTTCTTCTTCTTCTTCTTCTTCTTCTTCTTCTTCTTCTTCTTCTTCTTCTTCTTCTTCTTGTTCTTCCTCTTCTTCCTTTTTCTCTCTTCTTCTTCTTTATTCTTCTTCTCTTTCTTCTCCTTTCCTTTTCTTCTTCTTCTTCTTCTTCTTCTTCTTCTTCTTCTGCCTCTTCTTCCTTTTTTCTCATTTTCTTCTTCTTCTCCTTCTCCTCCTCCTTCTTCTTCTTCTTCTTCTTCTTCTCCATCTTCTTTAAAAAGGAACACTGTCTTCAAAAACCCCTCCCCAACCCTTAAAAAGGTTTCACAACCTTTAAATCTCCACCTACCCTACCAAAAAAAGACGCCCTGAAATTCCGTGACCTCTCTCACCTAACGACGTAATTCTCGAGTATTCTCAAGTAATTTTCAAGTAATTCTCGAGTATTCTCAAGTAATTCTCAAGTATTCTCGGGTAATTGTCAAGTAGCACTTTAGTAATGGGAGTATCCTTGTTTCATTTTGCATAATTTATCGGATGCCCTTTTTCAGCTACCACCCACATGCTATTCTTAACTGTGATTTACTGTGGGTTAGAAAAAGCGAAAAAGAAGGATATTTATGAGGAATATGAAAAAGTGGAGAATGTAGGGAGTGAAAAAGAAGAAGATACAGTAGAACGCCGATTATCCGAACTAATTGGGACCGGGATCAATTCGAATAATTGGACATGGAATTGTAAAACAATGTGTTGAGCTTGGAATAAACATCATTACATTTCAATTATACAGTGTTATAACAAGCTAAAATTTTTCGTGCTAAAATGTTTTTCGAAATTCCATATTTTTTGATAGTGAATGGTTATTTTGGTGATCTTCCTTGTGTTTTTGGACTCTCTTGATTCGGAAGAACTTTTAAAAATTCAAATTTCAGTGTATCATATCAAGTAATACCATGATTTCCCTTCGACGGAAATTAAGGTTATGGTGCCGGTGGAACTTCCTTTTGGAACTCCCCACCGATATGGCACAAGAATACATACATACATGTAAAATTAATATGGAAAGCAAAACAAATACTTTACTAAACTAAAGTTAAGTAAACTAGATATGAAGAAGTATCGCATCACTTGAACATATTTCAATAGAATTAAATAAATAATGGATTTTTGTACATTTTTTTTTCTCTTGAATACCACAGTGTCATGATGACCTCTAAACATCGCCAGAATAATCATCATTATATTATTTTCTAATTGAATTTGTGTAGTGTTTAGCACGATAATTATAATATTAATAGTGGGGGCAAACCCCCCCCACCATCATTATCGAACGAATCCAATCCAACATAAACTATTATAATATTATATTCAAAGCCAGACATGATTCAAGCTGCCTTGCATGTTAACATTTTTCTCATAAGCAATCCCGATGTTGCATGTGGTGTGGCAAAAAGGATTATAGGGACTTGCTTATTATAACCCAAAGTATTGTTTCGTATTTTCATGTATTGGGTACGTGATAATCAAAAGCCTACAGAAATTAATACAAAGTAACTGAAGGCTATCTACATTGAGAGAAATTGTCACTTTGTACCGTTCTTTCCAAAAATATCAAAATTTTAATTATTATTTTGTTAATTTATATTAGGCTTTTAGTTTGCTTGGAAGCACACAATGAAGGGAATTATAAATTTTTCACAGAAAAATATTGGGAATCATCATAAATATATTTCATTTCACTGGAAATAAAGATGTTTTAACAAAAAATCAGAAATTCAATAATAAGCAAATTAACGATTTCATCCATTTTCACTGCTCTACCCAACTTTCTTGAATAACATTCGAAATAGTTCCCAATTCAGCCAGCAGATGGCAGTAGCAATAGGGTGGCATGCTTCGACTTCCATTGGACACGCCTTTAAGCTCCGCCTACGATCAAAATGGCCGGAAACATCGATTAGAAAAGTTTTCAAATTCAACCAGTAGATGGAAGCAGTTGACGGGTGATGTTTTACATTTACATTTGGACACGCCTTCATGCCCCGCCTGCTCATTTCTTATTGGTTGACAGTGTTTCGTGAGTTCTGTCTAAGAAAATGGCTGCTTGCAATAAAATGATGTACTGTCTAGATGATTTACTATTGACGATCTTGTGCTAATATGATAGTTATTTATGTATTTAGGCTGGTTAGATTCTATCAAGTTAGAATTTGAAAAATTTATTGAGAGAATTAAGACTTTTACTTTTACCGTGTAACTTCAATAGTATTAGGCTGTATGGAATGAGATGAAAATATGATTTTGCACTCCCATCTTATACTCATCAATTCTATTTTTCATACGATGAATATAGTGGAATAGAACTCAAACTATTCATGCTCCAATACCGACCTCTTGCCAGGAAAAGTTTGAAAAACGATTTGGTAAAAATATTAGTATTATAGGATTATTATATGGAGGAGTTTTTATCGGAAACTGGCTTGTTATTGGTCAACAGAATGTAGAATGGTTAAAAGAAGAAGAAGAAGAAGA